>JAVSBV010175896.1:0-27306 GCA_033117975.1 Parotocinclus spilosoma | reverse complement strand
ATAATTAAATAAATGCGCAGAGAGAACACCACTGCTGTGATATACCAAAGGTTTTTCTTTAAATCAATAAACAAATAAAAGCTGGATTTTGATGCAGAACGATCAAAATTAAATGATACCCATTTTCTGATATGTAATGTTAACCATTAAAATACTTAATTTTGTGTACTTTATTTGAAATGATTATCCTTTTTCTCCCTGGTGGAAAACATAAGAAGTAATCTAATGTTTTATTGTTGTGTATTGTTTATGTTGTTGTATTGCACTTCATGGAGGTGTAATTTAATGTGGCCTTCCTTCCAGATCTCCTGAAATCTCAAAAGCGATTTTCTTATTATTTTTTTCTTTTTTTGTAACCCCAGGAAATTACAGCTGTGTATGGAAACCTTTGAGGTTCTTCACAGTCTAGCAAAATGTGAAGCATGTTTTGACAATATTCAAAATAGAGACCAAAATAGAGCTTTTTGGTAGGACCTCCACTCAAAGTGTTTGGAGAAAGAAGGATGAGAGCACTGTTCCAACAGTGAAGTATAGAGGTGGAAACATAATACTATTTGGGTGCGTTTCTGCAAAGGGGACAAGACGACTGCACCGTATTGAAGGAAGGACAGATTGGGTCATGTATTGTAAGATTATGGCCAACAACCTTCTTCCCTGGGTCTTTCAGCATGACAGTGACCCAAAACACACAGCCAGGGCAACAAAGGAGTGGCTCCACACTTAAGCATTTTAAGGTTTTATATCATTAATGTACAAACTGAAATATTCAAAAATAAAAAGTAAATCACTATATCAACCTGTGCTGTCAATAATAAAACTAATTGGTTGTTAAATGGTAAAGCTCGTATTTGGCATCCATAAAGAGTATAACACAAGTAAATCACATGTATATCATTCAATGCTGCAAATTCCATCGATGTGATATTAGACATTTTGAACAAAAGATTATTAGTGTTTAGCATTATTCTTTCATTTTTTTAGCATGCAGTGGGATAATGAATTAATTCACATAATGAATAAATGATTGATTGATTTTTTTTCCTGTCTGTCTGTGGGGTTTCGGATGTTAAACACTAGCCCACCAAGCTTCATCTATCAGCATGACTAAACCCACCCACCTTTGATATTTTACAAAAAGCCAGTCTTTCTCTGTAATTGCCCAGTCTCTACATCATGAGGAACAATGCAGAAAAATCAATGTCTCTGCTTGAGCCCTGTGACTGAGCTATATTTGGAATGGCCAGTGCCAAGATGTGCCCAGATATTTTACAAGACTTTACAAGATCTTACTGAAGCATCGTGGGATATACTTATCTGTCTAGAAACCACATGCCTATTATGAACAGAAACACACAACATATTTTTTCAAACCAAACACCAGGACTCGTTCTAATAGAGCCCAGTGGTGTTAGTGATGTTGTGGATTCAGGAAAGCAAGAGGTGTATGTTTCGGTAATGATTAAATTTTCATCCACTGTCCCCTGCCACTCCAGGGCTTGTCAAAAAGATGATCTTGCTTGACTGATTTCTGTTTAGCACCATCAGTCTGCAGCAAATGTTAAAAATTGTCCAAAGTTGTTGGTTAAGACGTTCACTGATCTGTCAGCTTGTCTCATGATGTCCTTGTACTTTATCTATTACTATATGTATGCGTAGATTATATATTAATCTGATGTTAGTTGTGAATACAGTGGAATAATAATTTAACAGTTTAAGAAGGCTATTGGAAAACATGCTTAATGTTAAACATTCTTAATGTTAAACATTCTTAACGCTTGCCTGCATTCAAAAAATATTTTGCATGTGTTGGGATTGCTTTTGTTGTTGTTATTTTTGCCACAATCTAACAAACAAAATTTGTTGTCAGTTACAAACACACAAAATACAATTTTTAAGAGTTTGCTTCATATCATGTGTACTGTATAAAACCTTAATTAGTAAAAGTGTTGTAGCATCACTAACACCTTGCCTAAAAGGATGAATAAGCTAGGAAGCACTGGGCACCGGAAGCAGTGCGCCACTACAGAAGCGCGGCAAGTGGGCTGAAATTTGTGCTATGCTAACAACTAAACCAGCTCTTCCGTCCATCCTGCTATTTTGCAGACGTTTGGTCTGCTCCCTACAGAATAAACTGGACTGAATCTGACTTAATAGAACTACACAACGATAATCTAGAGACTGCTGCATCCTTGCTTGACAGAGTTCCTGATCCTGCAATTCAGCTAGATGGACTAGGTTAGTTTCGAACCAACAGAAACTCAGCCATGTGCGAATAGGTTCATGGTAAAGAACTGGTGCAAGAACTCTCTACTAGTCTTTAGTTACTGCTTATCTCTAGTGAAGTTAATAATCATCAGTTGCAGACCTTTTTATTTACCACCGGAATTCACGGCATGTGAACTTTGCTACGAGAGAAACGAACACACTGGATCTTGTTTTCACAAACATTCTCACCACGTAGGGGCAAGGCCCCGCCTCCACCCCCACCTTGGATACTAGGATCACATCTCTGTGATGCTTTCAGCACACAGACCGCTCGCCATATGATCGTAACCACTTCCAAACCTGCCCAACAGGAGTCATCTCTGCTCTTGGGAAGTATTTTGAGCACACTGACTGGCAAATGTTTAAGGAGGCTGTAATCCACAGCAACACCATGGACTTGGAGGAATAAGTGCATGGATCATGTGACTATCTACCATTACCAATACTAGACCATTACCACAGTTCCCAACCAGAAGCCATGGATGACTGCAGAGGTGTGTACTCTGCTGAAAGCTCGAGGCTCTTCCTTAGAAGCAGGAGACAAGGCGGCCCTAAAAACAACAAGGGCCAAACTGTACTGGGCCATCAAAAAGGCAAAGCACACGCACAGCCAAAGCAGCCACAGACAGCGGTGACTCACAGCGCATGTGTCAGGGCATCCAGGCCATTGCCAACTACTGGACATCGGCACTTGCCTATAATAGTGATGCCTCCCTTCCAGATGAGGTAAACAGCCATGTTTGGTTCAAGACACATAACTGCATGGAACAGCGAGGAAGATCACCACTCCCCCCAACAATTAGGTGTTGTACCCGATAGCAGCTGACATGAGAATCTCTCACAGAAACCCACAGAAAGCTGCTGGAAGAGACAATACTCCTGGTGGAGTGACAGATGTCTTCACTGACATCTTTAACATCTCCCTGAGCAGTGCCAACATCAGAACATGTCTCAAGGCAACCACCATCATACCCATGCCAAAGAAGTCATCTGTGTCCTGCCTCAATCACTACAGTCCCGTTGCACTAACATCAATCAACATGAAGCGCTTCATGAGGCTTGGCATGAGGCACATGAAGACCCTGCTGCCTCCTTCATTAGACCCTCTGCAGTTTGCGTAACATCCCAACCGGCAGATGATGCAATAACTACTTGGCGCTCACCCACCTGGACAATAGGAACACTTGTGTTTGAATGCAGTTCATAGACTTTAGTGCAGCATTCAATACAATCATTCCTCACCACCTGATCGGAAAGCTGAACTTACTGGTCATGATCCCTTCCCTCTACAAGTGGATCCTGAATTTCCTGACTGGTATACTTCAGGTTACATCTATACGTAATGCATCCAGCACCACCTCACTGAGCACTGGGGCCCCCACAGGGCCGTGTGCTTAGTCCATTGCTATTCACCTTGTGGACTCAACTGCAAAGCTCAAATCATATCATTGTTTGCATATGGCATGACTGTGGTGGGTTTCATCAGCAAGAACAATGACTTAGCATACAGAGAGGTAGTTCAGCGGTTAACGGACTAGTGTAGAACCTGTCTCTAGACAACAGAACATAGACAAGACCAAAGAGATGTCCACACACCTACTGCTAATGTAAAGCTAACTGGATAACATTAGTACTGCTGCTTAAATTCAGAGTATAGTTTTTACAGTGTCTAAGGTTTACATTTATTCCAAAAGTGCACACAACTGCTCCCACTATTGGGAAGCTAACTGCACTGTTCATCTCTGTGTATTTATTTTTCATTGTCTTGTAATGGTTGTGTATTTATGTTAAATTGTCTTGCATATATATTGTAAATCATTTTGAGTCAAATGGTCCGAGCAGAAACGTGTGTGTGTGTGTGTGTGTGTGTGTGTGTGTGTGTAGTTAAGGTACCTCCTGTGTTTGGATAGTGGGAGCGGTGCATGCTTGTCAGCAGATTAAACAATCCTCTCTGGTGGTGGTCTGGGTGGGTCGGAGTCTGTTCACCATGTGTGTGTGCCCTCACAGAACTACTGCTCCCAACACCTCCCAAGAATTCAATGGTATAACCATCCTGCTTCTCTCAGTCCCATGATGCATCCCTTCTCAGTCTGTCAACTAGGCAGACTGTATTCAAAAGCATCATAGAAGCATGCGTAGTAGCCAAAAATCTCTCACCAAGAGGTACATGACCAAAAATAGCATCTGAGAGCCTTTTTATAGGGCAGCGGGGAAAGCAGTTTTAAACCCTCTTGTGGCAAGACCCAGTGACTAATCAGATCACCCCAGTAATGATTTCCTTATCTACTTGAGAAATAACTACATGCCAATTTTCTTTTGAGTTTATTTTTTATTTATTTTTTTGCACAAACTTAAATGTTTAAGGTTTTGTAAGCTATGGGAAATTAGATTATACTATGTGACTAGCAAACAAAATTAGGGCAATCTTGGTAATAATATAGGACATTGTATGAATATAAATGTGGACTTTATCTTAGTTATTTACTGTATATACAAGAGTAGAGTTGTAAATTATGAATGCTATGCACTATATGCAAAATGTATGCAAAGTACAAATGAACCTTAATAAATGAATAACTTAATAAAACACATAAAGGAGATGTAATTAAAATGCCAGTTTGACTTCTACATCTTCCATACACAATCTTATGTCCAGTAGTTCAAAGGACATGCAAAAGATTGCAAAAAAAGTATTAACAGCGGTGTCTAATTTTGCTTTTAAAGTGTAGAGAAATCAGCTGATTTATTTGTTCAATAAAGGATCCAAAGCTTCTCTAAAGATCGTAATCACCACACTGAGACAGATTCCAATTTTCAGATTAAGCAGAAAGCCAATTAGTTTTTTTTTTTTGTTTTATTGTTTCGTGTGCCCTTTGTGATGGGGCTAGAGACACAGCTTACAAGATTCAAGATGAACTGCTCACAACTGGTTGTAAATGCTGTAACTCAATTTGCCTTGGATATCATTTGATATCATGTCATTAGTGTCTTTATCTCTTTGTAGGACTGAGGCAATCTATTCAGCTACAAAGGCCTGCAGGAGAAAGAAAGAGAGGGATGGGATCAGAAATGTGCTGAGACAGATATCAGTGCACATTAATTATAATGCTATTATTTAACAAGTGTATATACCCTCTGAGGTAATATTTTAGATTAAAAGTAATGGTGCATGGCCAATGGAATATAAAGTACTTATCTGCTAAAGTACTCAAAGTACTCATATTTGCGTAAAAATAAGCGGGTTGTATGGGAGAATGTGCATCTCGTAATCTCAGATGTTGAAATGCTGAACATAAGCATGGGCTTATCAGAATCTTGTACCACAGGGCAGAGGACATGACCTCCAAGATGGAGGGAAAAGAAAAGGAGCACACACACACATCAAAAGGACACTTAAAACTTGTGGATACCCCACAAGTTGGGGCAGGAAAGAGCCATTGAGAACTTTAGGTTAAATACAGAATAACAAAAAGAACATTATCATTGCCATGTGGCATGACTTTATCAGAAAGTTAGAATAATCTTCTCCAATCATAACATTCCAGTGCCCAGTACAGACCCAGTACCATCCAGGTGCAAACTGGTTCAGCCAAAAGACAAAACACCCAAACACAAACTGCATAATGTATAAAAAGACTATAAAGACCAGAGACTCCCCATCAGCTTATTGAACTGAAGAAGCCTTCCAATTGCTTTCAAGGTAAGCAGTTTAGACAAAATAAAACAGCAAAATAACGAACCCCAAACAGGTTATTTGGTTTTACACACTATGTTGGAAGTACTTATTTTGCTATATTCTTAGCTTATACCAACTAGAAGAGTTATGAAGGGTTGAATGTATTATTTATGACATTCTATGGTCGTGCAATACCTGTTGACTACCAGCTTAAAAAGATGAGTCATTTTGATTAGTTTAATTATGTTATTAATTAATATCACATTATTAATAATTCATGTACCAGCAAACAAACCAGTTTGAAGAAGTCAATAAACCTAGCTTGGAGCTTAGCATCCTCTCGAGATATTACTAAGAACTTTTCTTACTGCTAGAGTTCCATAAGTCCATGCCTTCTATCTGGTCTTCTCATTACTATAGTATAGTCTCAAACTACTTTTATCTGCCTGTTATGCAATAACATTTTTTGGACATCATTAGAAAAATAGTGATGAACATTTTGTTCTTTAAGCAGAATTTGTGTCTATAATGCAGCCCTTTAACAAAATCAGTGTCCACAGTTATGTGAATGATTTTCGAGCAAGATTGATGGGACACACATTTACTGCACATTCCTTAGCAAATGCAGTTCACTGCTTACAGGAGGCAGGCACAACACTACTGTCAATCAGTCTACGATGGATTTTTTCTCCTGACAAGCCCCTGAACATATCAAACTATAGGCTAGATGTTTGATACAGTTTTCTATAAAAGAGTCAGCGCTAGCTTAGATGATGCTATAAATTGCAAGGTTTAAGAGGGCATATGTGAGGAAACCCATCAACATTCCAGTTGTTCTGCATGGAGAAATAGACTAAAAATCTTCCAAGTTGATTTGCAGGACTGGTAAGCAATTACCAGAAACACTTATTTGCAGTTATTTCAAGGGGCCCAAGCAAAAGTTCCTATACTTGCATCACACAAATATGTTAAACTGGATACTGGATTCCTCAATAAATAAATTAATATATGCAATTATACAATTCTTGTTCTTATTCGTCTGTTTTTTTGAGTATTTGTGCGTTTTTGTTATCAAGGGCTTGTACATCTGAGGATGTTCATATTTATGCAGAAAAACAGAAAATGGTTCATGTCTTTAAAATTGCATAGAGAAACACTGCTGTCAGGAGCTCTCTGGAGCTGTGAGGCTGTAGTGCTAACCAATGTGGCAATATGCCAGTATTGTTTTAATAATTTGGAATTATTGCTAAATTTGATTATTAATGATTTTTCCCAATTCTAAGTTGTCTAGAGTGCTTTCACTCTTTTTCCATTTTCATGTGAAGTAGTACCACATTGTGTTCATTTCTCTTTAATATTTTATTCAAGGCCTGTACATGTGTGTGATGATTTTATGAAGAATATCCTTTTTGGTACACAATTCTGGGTACCTCTTTGTCCTTCTGCCTTACGGTCTCTGGAGAAGCCATCATAAATAAATGAAAGCAAAAGAACAATGTGGACTTTCAAAAGTCAGAGGCAGTTTGGCAGAAAGAATGAGACAACTGTCCCTGTTCACTACAATAAGAGCAGAAGACAAGCCTTATCAGAGTCCCTTTTCTTCTCCAGTTTTTATTACCTTTTCTCCTGGAACATGACATATTTAACAGGTGTTAACAGGTATTATGACATAAAAGGAGGGCATTTTTTGTTATTAGGTGAGAAGGGTATGATTGCCATGAGTGAAGTGCAGGTCCTTACTACATTAAAACAAATGGGAATGCACTTTACAGACCTATAAACAAACACTGGATGTTGATCAATACACTGCAAGGCCAGTGCTGGCATGCGCCCTCAAGCATAAATGTCTAAATCCTGTCCCTTCCCTCATTAAATTACAGGCAATCTATAAGCTGTGTAACTCGAACACGGAAGAATCTTGGCACTGAGCTAAAAATAACACCTGGGTTCAAAGAGATGCATCTATATTATTTCTCAGTAAGTCCTTTGAATCAGTAACACTATGTCAGCTCATACAGGGTCACCTTGCCCTAGCTTGTGCATACATGTGCCTTGTATTCTTACACATCTGGTGTACATGCGTATGTCTGTGTGTGTGTAGTACCAATTATACTTCCAGTAATGTGCAAAAGAGTGATGCAAAAAACACAGGACACAATTTTATTTTAGAAACAAAAGGGTATATAACACATCTGAATATCCCAGTACATAATGGGTGAGGGGGGCTATCTATGTCCAGAACATGGCTGCCATATTGGATCATGGGCAAGTTATTTTTTTCCCAATGGGTAAGTGGTTATGTAGCATATCAAAGAACATAAGAATTGTCTCAGAAAGCAATTGCTGCAGATTGGCATTTTGCATTTCTTCTGGTTCAAAAGTTTAAAACTTGTCACAGGTATCTGAAAATGTAATTTATGAAAGAAGAGAGGTTTGAGGTGATTATGATGTCCGGGGAATGCGGCTGCCATATTTTAGCCACAAACTTCAACAAACCACCAATTTTACACAACACTGCTATAGCCCTCATAGCCAAATTCAAAGTAGCCAGGACTGTGGATGACAATCTGCTGAAGACCGCTACCGACAGCAACCTCAACAATGTTTTTGGCAACCTTCGCGAAAATTCTAGGATGTATCACGTGATGTCGCAGCAGCATTTTTAGTTAGTGGTTTGTACATTCTAGCAGTGACACAGGTGTTTAAAAGAAATTCCAGTAGCATTGTTGCAATTAATCCACTTGTACCAGTGCAACACAAATTAGCCTACCATACAATGGTAGGCTTCTGACAATTGAAAAATAGGATGAAAATGGACTAACAAAGGATGGATTACAGCGTGTGATAGTAGAACTACAGCGTGCACTTCTATGGCGAGTATAGTTCATGGAATACACAAAATTTAGAAAGGTGGAGGTTTTAGTATTATGGCTGATTTGTGTGTGTGTGTGTGTGTGTGTTTGTGTGTGTATATATTGCATTGGGTATACATATATACACATAACATAAGCCAAAACTCACTTTTGGTCACATCCTTACACAAATATTTTTTCTGATTTTGTAACAGAAAGGTCTGTGATGACTGTCAATCAAGTACTGTACTTTGTATAGTGAATTATGTGGAAACATACTACAAGGACTTTGAAAACACTTTAATTATAGCTTCTGGTGATCTCTGAATTCTTTAGCAATTTGCAATGCAATTTCAAGCACAGCACTAAGAAACACTCCTGACTAAAACAGAAGCCATGTTGTCTTGTTAAAAAATCATGCAATTTGCACTTAAAGGCGGTTAAGTTTTCATGCATATAACAAGTCATGAACGCACGCAATAATGCAATTGAAAAGGTTTGCACTCCTGGTTTTTCAAACATAAATGCCATCCCAGTACTTTTGCAATGCAAAAGTTGGGGCAGCCCTTGGTTTTTGTCTAAATAACAAAATAATTAAAAACTTTTTGCAGGGGAAGAAAGTTTAAAACAATTAAAAATATATATCATATATTATTATACATATTCCATGTTTAATCTGGTCAGCATCACTTCATTTGTTAATATACCTCTATTACTGCAATTCAAGTATTCTGCAAAACAAAAAAAATACAAAAATAACTTATGGACTTGGTCCTAATAAAGTCTCTTGTGATTAAAAAGTTATTAACACAATAAGGTCAAATCTTTTGTTCATCACAGGTAACTGAAGATGGAATTGACTATTCTGATGTCCAGGGAAGGCAGATTTCATATCATAGCTGCAGACTTCAATGACCGACACCCAGAAAGACCCCCAATTTCACATCCCTTATCCCCGAGACCCATTGCAGGGTTTGTCCAATGATTTCAGCCTGATCCCGGTAGAGGTCTGTGGTTCCTTCCAGGGATATGCCTCCTCAGACCATTATTGACCCACCTTCAAACCGGTCATGCTGAATGATGTTGAAAGGGGCATAACATTTTCCACAGTATATCCAGACCCTGTCACTTCTGTCACATGTGCTCAGGTGAAATCTGCTCTCATCTGTGAAAAGCACATGGCACCAGTGTTGGATCTGCCAATTATGGTGTTCTATGGCAAATGGCAATCAAGCTCTACAGTACCGATCAGTGAGCACAGGGTCCACTTCAGGATGTTGAGCCCTCAGGCCACCCTCATGAAGCCTTTTTTCTACTTGTTTAGTCAGACATATTCACACTAGTGGCCTACTGGAGGTCATTCCTGTTATACTGTCATCACTCACGCTGCATGGAACATAACATGCTGAAATTATACAAATGCACTGTATTTATTGTTTGTATATTAAACAATACTATTTTTTTATTTTAAAGACATCACATTTAAGAGTCAATTTTGTATTGTCCATACTTCCATGCTAAACAGGTTGTTGCTACATTTTCACAACCATTTAAGTACAGTTACTTTATTGCCATTTTCAAGAAACTAGTTTGATATGCTTTGACCTTTTTGAAATGGCACTTTATCTTCCTAGAAGTACCAAACAGAAAATAACGAATATCAGTGCCATTTTAACAACGCTCAGTTGGTATTTAGGGGCCCAACGTATACCAAAAGAATATCCCCCACAGCATTACACCACCACCAGTCTGAACTCTTGATACAAGGCAGGCTGGATCCATGCTTTCAAGTTTGCTACGAAAAATTCTAAACCTATCATCTGAATATTTCAGAAGAAATCAAGACTCACCAGGCCAGGCAAAGTTTTTCCTATCTACTAGTATCTCATTTTGGTGAATCAAAATCAGTTGACTTATTGACAGATGCATGATGGGTTATGATATTTTGCTGCTGTAGCCCATCTGCTTTTGAGGTTCAATGTCTTGTGCATACATAGATGTTCTTTAGCATTTACGTTTTTTTTCCACCATTATCTGTAACTCCCTGATTGGCTCTCTTGCATGTTATGTTTGGGTCTAAGCCTTTCAGCCTTTCAATTTATCCGGGTCCTCACATCTCACATGCACTACTGTGTGTGCTGGTGTAACAGCACTTTTCCTTAAGATCCCAGAACCTGCTAATGCTTCATAAACATGAGCAGAAATGCAAAACATATTAATGGTCATTCAGAGTGCTTATGTTAAATAATTTTAATTTAGAAACCTGTTGCCCAAACTTTTTCTAACACATAAAACTTATAAATCCTCATACTAACACAAGCCATTGTGAATTCCTGTGAATATGATATAGTATTAAAACTGTATTGTATTTGTATCTTGTTTGAAGAAATTATTTTCCTTTGTAGCCTTAGATTTAAGACATATGAAAGACAATCCATAATGGATTTGAAATGAAAAGTGTGTATGCATGTGTGTTAATGGACATACTTTTTATTTTTATTTAACTTGACTTGTTACTTTACCTTTCCTATTGTATTTGTATAATTTTGTATTTTACACTAAGTATAGAACACCTGCGGCAACTGCAATTTCCCACGGGGATTAATAAAGAATTCTGATTCTAAATAAAAATACAAGGCAATTATGGCCTTGCCTCTTTATAGAACTATACATAACTATATATACTACTGGATATAGATATACATATAGACATGTAGACACCTATTTTAACAGGACTCCCGTGTATCACCTTCAGCACAGATACAGCAGAGATTTCTGCATTCTCTCTAGACCGGCATTGGAAGTAGAATGGGCTGTATTGATACCCCAGTGATTCTCAATATGACACATTTATAGGTTTTCACCTTCCAGTAAGTTTCAGCCCTGCTGTCGATATAGAATTCGCTTTTTTGTTTTTATTTATCCTTATGAAATACTCCCTTTTTAAAACAAAAAGTTGTATTTTAATCTTGTCTGTCCACTAAACTTTTCAATAGTTTTCTGGCTTGTCTAAATTATATTTAGCATATCTGACATGTGTTCGTTTGGGGAAGCAGATCCTTTTTCTGTGAAACCCTGCCATACACACCATGATTGTTAATTATTCTCTTCCTGTTTGTGTTATGAACATTGACATTAGCCAATGAGACAGAAGCCTTTATTTGCTTAAATGTTACTCAGGGTCCTTTTTGACCTTGATGGCTATTGATCTTGGACTTAATTTGTATGCAATCTGTCTGACTGTGGATTGACGGACTCTTTTTGGTTATGGGTAAAGATCCAGATATGCTTGTGTAACCTTTTCCAGAGTAACAAGCTTGATGTGATACACTTCTATAACTCTGTTGTGAAGACAAGATTTTGATGCTGACATATTCACAATATTCACAAACATTTACACATGAATGTTATCCCATTGACTGAAAATGTCTCTGATTTCTCTTTGACTATCAAATTAACTACTTAATTGCAAGTAATGTTTGTGATTCTAAAGAAATAGACAAAATATTATATTTGTGTCCTTTTTTACTTTAGTCGACTCTATCTACTTTCAGGACATTTTAGGATGTTTCATGCAGAAATGCAAAGTACAGTGCTCACAATATTTCATGATGGATAGTATCTCATCATTTTTGTGAGCATTATATAATGTAAAAATACTACGTGTTATATATAGTTACAAGCATTTTACTGTTTACAGACATACTCATGTCAATAGAAATACCACAAATATAAAATTCAAGTATGTCAATCTGTGAATGCGTGTCTGGAGCTCTGCTTTATATAAGGAAACTCAGGTTGTCAGGTTGTTGCAAGAGCTGGAGTTGGGTATTAATGTGGCCGGAGACAGCACACCACTGCACTTTCTCTTTCATTCAGTTTGTTTACTTAACACGCATCGCCCGTTCACATCTCAGCCAACAAACCGTGTAATAAATAAATCACAAGCCCACACTGCCTTAAAGGGAATAGAGTTGTGTGCTGTTCCCTTATATGCACAAGCACATGACTAGTTAAGCAAAGTATACATTTTTAAGGCAATTTCAATTTCTCTTTTATTTCAGTGCGTTTACATTTACAGTGAGTTCTCTAAGTAATGGCATCCTTGGTAATGAAGGCTACAAGATAAGACAAAATGTTGTTAATGAGCTTGATTTTACATTAAAATATATAAAGGGGCTACAAACAATAACTGCTTGGAGAACTGTGCAGTGGGAGAAATAAGAGTGGGAGATGTTAAAAGCCTGTGAGATTGGAAATGCCATACACCTCCGCATTTAGTATTTTGTGTAGCCTCCCTTTGGCAACATCACAGCGCTGAGCCTTCTCTTATAATTATATGTGAGATTAAATAATATGCAAGAATTCTGAAATGTGCTTAGTGCAGAATCCTGCTCTGAAAATCTTTGTTCTCCTTTGTGGAGCCTTTTCAACTCACCTCACATTTTCTTCATTGGTCCAGTACGCTTGCTATAAAAAACTCACCCCCATATCTACCCTAATTTGTGGGACTTATAACGTAGAGGTTCTGGAGGAGAGTCATGGACCATATTAACTTTCTTGTAAAAAATCTTAAGTAAAGATACATCTTCACTAATTGACTTCAGCATAAATATGGGGAAAGAGGTTTTTTTTAACAGTCTTGAACTCTACTGGTGTTTCTCAGCACATGCTTTTTTTCCACACACTAGATTCAACACATCCGAGATCTAATTCTGTAGCACCATTTAATTTGAGGAAGACAGTTATTAGGTGATCTGTTCTATGGTACAGTAAACATTTATATGGCCTCAAACAAATCTCTCAGCAGAGTGAGCGACAGTGTCTCTCTACAAAGTAAAAATAATTTAAAGTTCTTTTAAATAGCATGGAGATATACTCTGAATTACCTTTTTTTCAGAATAGCTAAATGTTGTTTAAACAAGTAATTATAATCATGATTTGGTACAAAATCTGTATCCAGGCTGAATGTTTGATGAGCAAAGATGCCCAGATGCTGTGTCCAAAAGCCAGGGTCTTTCAGGGTATGGGGTTGTCTATGCAATTGGCAAAGGTCAATATCATTTATGTTATGACAGCATTATGGAAAGGTTAAATCCTGCTCTCTCAGGTACTTCGCAGTACTTTGCCAGTAGCAGCAGCACTTTGATCAAGGATCTCAAATGCCTTGAACCACCCTAATCATTTTTAGGAAGAAACCAAAAACATTAATGGCCACAAACTAAATGGGTGCACCAGGCTGCAAGAAATGAAATGGGGTGTGTAAGCGGTCCTGTACTCAATGCTTGTATTACTAGAATAAGTGTCACAGTAAACTGTCTTCCAGGGTTGGAACTGTGTTCAACTATCAATTTATAACCATAAATAACACTTCTAACACTTTTAGTCTGGATAAGTGATCATAAGTAACCATTATATACAAGTTTAGATACAACTAACCTCATTTGACACAGCAGGCTAATTGGCCCCCACCTGAAATCCATTGTTGTGGCTTTGATTTAGTTCAGAATAAAACTGTCTGTTCCTTGAGGATTCCACTACTAGTAGTGTATGTTTATAAAAAATATTTGACCGTGAATGGAAAGGTCTTTCAGAAAGAAGTTATTTATTTTCCTCGTACAATGGCATTCAGGAAATATATGAGCAAATAAAGTTAGGAAAGGATAGGGTACCACATTCAATTTTACTGTTGATGTGGTCTAGCGTGCTTCTTTGTTGTGTGGGTCATTGCACATATTGGTGAAAATTTGGAAGTACTCAGCTGAATTTTAACTGATTAAAGCTTCCTGCCACTACACAGACGCAATCTGAAAGCTCGTTCTGCTGCATGGTAATGGCTGTTAGCAGACAGACAAAAGCTACCTTAGCATTAGCATCCAGTGGTATGTATACAGCAGTAGCAATAACAACAATACATTCTCCTGGTGTTCCAGATCTGAGGAGCAGTGATTTCAGTTATGTGTTCCTTTATTCACAAGTTATTGTCCACCACCTCGCCTCAGTGCTCATACTAGAGCACTTTGTTTCTGGTGTTGTTCACATACATTACAATACAATACTAACAAATTTATAATGTTAGTCTTGTGGAGCACTTATGTTAAGTGTTAGTGTGAAGAACTGATTAGTACCAAGTGTGACTGATTTTTCAAGGAGTACAGGATCCAGCTGCAGAAGTGTAGGTTGTGACCTTGATCGCAGAGCTTCGGCACCAGAGCTGGGGTTTGTTGTATTTAATGCTGTGCTCTGCCCATATGTCTGCTTCATCCCTATATCAAAAACCAGCTCCACAGAGGTAATTAACTCACTCTCAGTTCTGTGTGGCTGCTCAACAAGCCAGTGACACTGATGGCAGATGTTGGTAACAGTATTGAGGGTGTTGGCTCTGTAGTGAGTTGGTTTAAGAGTGTTCAGTTAAAACTCTCAACTAACCAACATGTTGCAGATGGAGATACATAGTCTGGGTCTTTCACACTTCTCATAAGTATCTCACACCCTTCTTCTATGACTTGGGCCTAGAAGTTATGTTGCTGGTTGCTGTGGTGTTCTTTTGGGACCCCAAACTGACAGAAAAAGTCTTCCAGAAGGTGATTAGCATTATTAGCAGCACTCTGATCAGGGATCACAGATGCCTTAAACCACTTGGTAAAGCAGTGAAGAGGGAGGGTGACATACAAATTTTCATTTTATGGAAGTGAACCAAAAACATGCATAGTCACTCACTTCCTGGGTGCAAAAAAGCTGCAAGTGGCCATGGTCTGTGATTGGTCGAGTACTTCAGAGAGAAAAGCCCCAGTGCCTATATTACTGGCATTAATGCCACAATAAACTGTGTGCATGGGCAAAAATGGGTGCATCAGTCAGTGGAGCCCAGGGGCACCAAAATGCATGATCCACTTCATCATATGGCAAACAACTAGTAGTATGATGCCAGACCAGGAAACTGCAATTTCCTAACAATTTCCCTTACATTGGCCTGTGTGGGCCATCAAAATTCATTGGGTATTGCTGCATAAAACCAAGCGTGAGAGTGGACTTTAGCTTTGGTTTACTTTGTGACCTACTGGACTATTAGACACGTTACTCTTGGAATGATGTTTGTTGGGTGACCACTCCTAAGGAGACTAACTGTGGCCTAGATTGTTTTACCATTTGTACACAGTTTATCTGACTGTGTAGTGGTGGACTCTAAACACCTCAGGTACTCAGACATATCATATACAACCACAAATCAGAAAAAGCTGGGATGCTGTTCCTCACATTCATTTCATTGCAGATAGTACCAACACTGTGGTATTGTTTGGTCACCTTCATTGAATTTTTAAAACACACATCCATTTCTGCATCCAGGCCTGCAACCCATTCCAACAATTAAGGACGATTTAGGGTATTTTGCCATGTTACAACTTTATATTATGACAGTTGCTAGCTTTTAGACTTTTTAAAATTTAGACAAATCTTGATTACAGTCACCTGATGAGATCAGTAAACAGTAGAAAACATGGCAATTTTGCTTATCTAATCTGCTAATTGAATGTAGCATAAAAGCAGCTACTTAATAAAGGATATTGTTTATTTTCTTAATTTAGTTATCATTAATAGAAGGTATATCATGGCTACAACATTCCTACACTGTGGATAATATTAATTTGACGATGCCATCACATTGTGCTATACTACGCTGCTTATATTTACAGTTGTACTACTTGACTGGACAGAATGTCTCTAAATTATAGCTGTTTAATGTGAGCAATGAATGGTTACAGAATTCATTTAGCTCTGGCCCTGGCAATCTCAGGAAATATGTGTCACAAATCAATAAGCTTCACAGTTTTCAAAGATCTGTTATATGTACTTAGTTCTATACTATTTTTTTTGCTTTAGAAAACCCACAGAAGTAACCAAGTGACCTGACCAATGACAGTGTTACTGTTGAGTAAGATACAGAAAAATGCTAGCTAATGTTGAAAGTTGTCCTATTTCATATGGGCTGTCTTTTGAAATGCATGTTCTCTGTTATCGTTAAAGTTGGAGTTGGAAGAGAGATGAAAGTAACTGCTATTCACAACAAGTCTGTTCACAAATAACGTTGCATCATTGTCTTTTTATCGAGGACATGGGTGCTTTCAAATTCAGTGAAATTGGAGAACAGTTCTGTATTTTAGGGGATGGTACTCCACAAACATACATGATAACTAATGAAATAGAAGGTTTAGACAAAATCATTCAAATGTAACTGTCAGCAGAGAACATTTGCCACCTGACATTTAAGGCTAGAGATACTGAGTTACTGATTTGGTTTTGTTTAATTTGTTAAAATTGCTGCTACCACAAATCACTGATTTAAATTGTAACAAGAAAATATAAAAATTAAAACAGTCAAATTTTGAACAAGGTATTTATCTTTACTGTCTTCAGTGCTAGTTAACAACTGCATAAAAGCCTAGGAGTGATCCATGCAGATGTAATGGTGAACTGCGCAGAAAATTGTATGGCCTTGTATAATGTATTTTACATTTACAGCATTTAAACACTGATGTCCACTACTGTTAATACAGTCTTATAGTATGATCCAAGCAATTATTGCTTAACAAGGACCAAACAGTGACAGGTTTGCAATGCTAGGCTATAAACTTCTTTGCTTTGTAATGCTAGATGTGTGACTTGACAGTTTTCCGGTCAAGCAAAACCTGTGACCTTGTGGTGGCGACAGTGGCACAGCATTTTATTTACTGGAGTATTGACCAGAAGATCAACGAGTCATGCCCCAACACTGCCCAGCTGCCAATGTTGCTACAATGAGTAAAACCATTAATCCTTAATTGTTTGGATTGTACTTTGTAAAATCATATCAGTTGTAAGTTGCTCTTGTTTGGGGGATTTGCTACATGCTACCAAGCTTAATGTAAAAAAAAGTGATTTTGACACCAGTATGCCAGGAGCTTTACCCTCAAAACCAGCAAGACCAATCAAGTTCACCAGCTAAACCATCACCAGACCAGCACTAACAATATGAAACATGAAACTAGTATTGTCTTGCGAATTGACTAGGATACTAGAATCAAACACACATGTCTAGCAGTTTATTCAATTTTTATCAATTGTATAGTAACTGTTGATCTATAAACTTGTTGGATAACGGTAACCAGTGAATTGCTAATGTGATCTACACTTGTAGTTACTGTTATTAGTATTTGTAACAAAGGTTTCTTTTTGTCGCATTCAGCAGTATGTGTGTAGTGTGCTGTGTTGTGGTTTATCATTATAGTGACGCACAGTGCAGTTCCGCGCTTACACCTCTTTTGCCGCGTTGCTTTAGAAGGTTTTCGGACTGTAGAGGTCTCCATCCTCCTCCTGCCGTCTCTCGCCATCCATTCTTAGCAGGGTTTTCCTGTCCCGAACATCTTAGCCCTTACTGTGCTGCACTGAACGCAGAGAAACAACACGGGGGCGAACAAAAGGACAGACTGCGGTAGCGAGGAACCAAACGCTTTAAACGGCGCTCTGGTTTGTGGAGCAGGAGGAATGGAAACGTCCCGGGGACGCGACTCTGTTCCTTAACAGCGGGAGGAGGAGAAGGAGGTGGCATGGATTCGTCTTTCACTATGTCTTAGATACACTGTGCTTGGCACGCGGGTCCTACCTATATTCTGCAGTTTCCCAATCCGAAATAGTGCTGCAGGGCATCCGGAGTGATTGTGAGCGCGCAGAAGAGCTTTTGTTTCTATCCGCAAAGGACTTCTGTCACCGTCCTGAACCGAAATGTCTGCCACATTCCCCTGCTTGATTCTTGGTAAGTGAATTCTGAACTAATATGCTAATGAGATAAATTTGCGCTATGCTGTGGGACAAAGGGTTTTACATCAGTGAACCTGACTTTCGAGTAGATGTGATAACCGAATATTTTTTAAACATTCTGTGATCAGGCTCTTACGCATCACACATTGGCTGAGTTATAATTATTGTTATTTTTTACTATACCTTATGTCATGAAAGGCACAATGTCTTTTTCTATGCACAAGGGTTATTGAAGTCTAACAGAACTTGATGTTCCTCGCCATTATGTTCTTTAGCAGTGTTCACCTTAGTAAAGCCTATAGGACAAAATAATTTTTCCATAGTTCTCGGTGCATTTAATCGATTTAGGTCTGAAATTTCACAAGCCTCCACTTCATTTGGGAGGAGCAGAGGCGAGTCGTATGCAGTTTATTAAAGAGGTTTCTCACTCCTTCCCCACACGCACAGGGCGTCTGTTTTATAAATGAAACCTCAATGCTTTTATATTTGTGACTGAGCTGAAGTCATGAGGGTCTATCTAGTGCTTGCCTTGATGCAATCTTAGACACACAAAAGAAGAGCTTGTCTCCACCTTAAATTTAAGCCATAAATAGTTTACATAAAGACATTAAACATCCAAAGGACACATCTTTCTGTGAGGAACTGTAAGGAAATCCATACAATATCTACATGGAAGTGTACAACACTAAAAACGTCAGAACTCTTTAGAGAGTATTGATGTGAACTACACCTCCGAATCTTTTACAGAGTTATTCTAATATAAATAATTATTTTTTTTCCACTTAAAGTGCTAACTATCCAAAGAAACCTTTTTTCCTAAGAGTGCACCAAGCAAACAAAGACAGCATGTTCTGTGACTCTTGACTTGTGATGAATACCAGATTCTCCCTCCACTTCAGTCAACATCAGTGCGACGTAAAGTGAGACGTGGGATGTTTTAATGGCTTGGCTGCTGCATGTGGAGAGGTCAGAGCTCAGGGAAGGCGCTGCAGAGGAGTGTGTGACACAATGCATCACATGCCTCAGTCACTCGCTTTGCAATTTAATGACCTCTTCACTACAGGAGAGTTTGACACGTTTAATTACCTGATTTTTGTGTTTTTGTTACCCTCACTGCAGCAACTTTGTCCTTTTTTTATATTATTCCTGGCTTTGCTGTCCAATCAAACAAGACTTTGATTTAGTGCAGCTCTTGCATTTTCAATATTTATTGTGCTTGTCCTATTAAAATTCTCCATGTGTTCTGTGTAGCATGCGAAGGTCAGCTTTTCTGGAACACCTTTTAAAAAAGTATTGAGACATTTAGAGGTGTCAGGTTGATGTGGGACAGGCATTTCATGAGGTGCCATGTGCCTTGTTAGCAAGCGCTGGAAATGCAGGCACAGCTTTGCAAAGTCGTGGAAGTCCTTCTTCTCACCATTCCCATTATTTCATATTAGGAGAGTTTAAGTTCATCTGAATTTCTCACACTTTCATTTACAGCTTGCTACATTGAACCTTGTAGGTCTCGTTCTCACAGTGTTGCTTGATTTTGCTCTCATTTAACTAGTCAATGACTTGAATTTAATTTTGTTGCATGGTCTCAACCAGAGGAGGTCAGATTCCACATTTGAGTCTGGATCCTCTCAAATTTTCTTCTTTTTGTGTCTCTGTTTTTTTCTCATTCATGGTCAAGTTTTTTTGGCTACAATTTCCATTTTTTAAAGCACTGTGTAATTGAAATTGAAACCAAAGCCTAAAATATTGGTGCCGATCTAATACTGACAACAGTGGTGTTGTGTGTACCATGTCCATGTATCATACTTTCCATGTGGCGATCCCACTCCATTAGCCAGCGATATCAGTACATGTACCGCTGCTAAGGGTCTTCATATGCAAACAGTTAATGGCATTTGTGTTGCATAATAGATACATACCTTAATGATAACATAAATAAATAGTGCTTCTAAATGAGGAAAGGCCACTCAGGGGAAGCATTCACTGGCATTGCAAAAGCAACTATTATTGAACCTTCTCTCCAGAGCACTTTTATGTCTGTGTTTTCCCTGCAACTCTGATATGCTGAAGCATGGTTAAACATGAAAAATAATGTAAAAAAATTGATTTCTTGAAAGCATCATAATGCTATGAATGCTGGTAAATCCACTGG
This sequence comes from Parotocinclus spilosoma, assembly GCA_033117975.1. Taxonomy (NCBI): domain Eukaryota; kingdom Metazoa; phylum Chordata; class Actinopteri; order Siluriformes; family Loricariidae; genus Parotocinclus; species Parotocinclus spilosoma. Next base: position 6,569 of record JAVSBV010175896.1, on the reverse strand, counting down.
AAAATAATTCCTTAAAGTAGCACGTTAACACAATTATTAAAAATGACATTTAGAGTTTAGTGATAACTGTATAACTGTATAATTTTAATTTAATCCAAAATCCTCACTCTGAAGCACATAACAACACTTAATTGTTTTATTATCTGTTTTCCAATGCTTGTTGCCAGGCTGTTGTTGTACACACCCTCTAACAATTCCTGACACATCACACTTTGCGGAAACTTTTGCAACAAGTTTCATGCTCAAGTGCATTATAAAACTGCTCATTAACATCTAAAATTAATTGCCATCAGGAAACCCACTCGTTACCACAAATTTGGATTAAGTTAATTGCTTTTAACACAATAGATTAAAAAACATCTAATGTTTATTTAATGTAACTTTTTTTTATTTATTTATAACTTATATTTAATTTATATTTTTTTATATGAATTATATTAATCTTTAACCAAACCCACAATATTTATAATCGTGCGTTGTGATGTTGTTATATTGCAATATTGATCAAATGTACTGTATTTAAGTTTTAGCAATTGTTTAAATCAATTCCAACCCCTTTTTACACAGAAATGTTTCCAAATTTGACAAAAATGAAAGAAATATCTTTTATTTTTTTGTAAAATAAAACTTTTCATTATTTTGTAAATGTGCCAAAGAGAAACCATAATCTTGTCTCTGCAGCATCTTGCCCTGGTTTGCTTTAAAGGCTATGGTGTGAACTACTGTTGAATAATGATAGTTTTCTGTACTTGCCTGATGGGTCTTTTAAAGCACAGGGTAAAAGGAACCCTTTTCTAAACAGGTTAGTGTTTGTGTGGCAAAACAAACATTTCAGTCGTCATTGAGAAAGATCCATTATCAAAAGATATTGCAACGGAAAACAGTGAAAGTTTTTTTTTTGTATTTATTTAATTAAGTGAAGTAATTAACATGGTAAAAGTTACTTTTGTTGATTTATAACAAAAATATGCTTAATATTATTAAATAAAAATGAACAAAACCTATTAAAACATTAAACATTTTAAATGTAAACCAAATAGCAATTTGCAAATAGGAATGAATTAAGCCTCACCTCTGTATGACTGAGACTGCATCACTGTGAATGATTAATGCAATAAAAACACATTGATCTTGGCAGTAATAGTAGTTTTTAATTTACCCGTGAGCACTGTCACTGTAATGAAACACCTTTTTGTAAAAAGTCAAAAAATCTGCCTTCATTTTTTGAAATATATATTATATAATGCTTCATGGATATATCCTGTCAGTCACTGATAGACTCACACACTCAAAATGTGCATGGAATTTTGACTGTTGGTGCATGTTAGTTGTTTGAAAAAGGGCATACCTGTATATTGAAGCAGTTCACAAGTAACTGAAGAAATGCTTATACTGGTTGTGCGCTATTTTTAGCTGATGACCTGGAGCAGAAAGCAGATCTAAGAAATGTAGTGATGACAGAACGGCATTTGCCCAGAGGTCGTGAAATGGCGTTAAGATTCTTTTGTCCCTGAATGGCTGGAATATGTTGACACATATACACCAATGTATTCAAACGGTGACTTCTCACCCAAATGTTAACCAGGAGCTAAAATAGTAACCCTCAAATGTTTCTGTATCTTTCTATAATATGTATATTTACCTTGGCTGATCCTTTGCAATGTGTTGTCTATACTGAGATATAGTAACATTTTGATACACTTTTCCACATATTGTAGGCTTCACTAGATATCTGTGCTGTTACATTTACATTTGTGTCATTTAACAATTAATACAATCGTGCAATCCAATTAATTAGGGGTTAAGGACCTTGCTCAGGGACCTAACTGTGGCAGAGGTGAGATTTGAAAACTGGACCTTATGGTTCATAGACCAGTACCTTAGCCACTAGGCCACCAGAGTCCCTTTTAAAACTGTAATGCTCACAGACATTAGGGAATATTTCAAAATTAAATATCCCATAATGAAATATCCCATATTTTTGTAAGCAGTGTATTAACTGACTGCAAAGTTTTTTTTCTTACATTAAAATGTAATGCAGTAAAAAGTAGGGTCAATGTTGCAGCATCATAAACGATCCTCTGACTAGCCTCTCTTCCTCAAACATAGCCAGTCATTATCTGCATACAATGCTCAAGCCAGCCAAAACACACTGATGAGACGTGAGCCCTCTTCCCTGTACTAGATTAAAAAAGTCAGATAAAAATGTAAATGTTTATCAGTGAGTAAACTGTGAAAATGTTGGTAATTTAACTTAAAATTTAAAAAAGGAATTAATTATTTTGATAATGACTGTTTTTCTGCCTGAGGGTGGGATGAAGGTAATGGTGCTCTGATCTGATGCTCTGGATCGAAGCTTTACCAATACCGTCCTTATTGAACAAATCAAATGTCATCCAGACCTGTCTAATGCCTGTTCCTAGCAGGGGTCACCCTTCACTTGAAGTGCTTTAGTCCAAATTGTGATCAACATCAGAAACACATTCCATTATTATTAGCACAACAGAAAGCTCATACCTATGATAGTTACATCACAGGCAAACGTCTTTAATTTAGGAAATGTATTTAGTAGGGGTGAGGTCTGTGGTGCCATAATAAAGGTCTAGAAACTTTAATTTACTGTTTGAGCTCCATGAATTAAGCTCTATATCATTCTTTGCATTATTATCAGTTTCATGTGGGGTGACGATGGCACATGAGATGGCACATGTGGCTTATATAACCATGTATCTGTTTAGAAAAATAAGGGTGACTTGTTTTTAAAATCCTTAATTTAAGCATGAGCTAACAACACAAGCAGCATGGATAAAACTACAACAAGCATCTGCAGTTTAGAAGTGTTAATTAAATTGATTAAATCACAGTGGTCCAGCCACATGTTAGACACTGTATATATTTTGTATGCCAAATGCCATTCCTGATATCTATATCTATTTTTTTCACCTTCATCTATTTTTTATAAAATTTTATAAAGCTACCACATCAGATTAGTAGTCTGCATTGAGGAATACTCGGAGATCAAGTATGTGAATTGGTAGCAGAAACAAAGAACTGGGATTGGTACATCGCCAGATTGAGGTTTGCTTGCTGCCCCTGAAATGGAATTGTGCATGGCTTGTGTGCTTTCCTGATTTGGTTTTAACATCTAGCTACAAAATTGACTTGGAAATTCCTGAGGTTTTCCATCAGGTCTGTGACAAGGCTGTGCACGCAAAGGCACTGCGCTCATGTGGCTGAGTCTAAAATTAAATGGTCAAATTTTCTGTTAGCATCTTTCTGTAGGATCAGTTTGGTGGTAGGTTACTGATTTACGTAATTTAATGAGTATTGTCATTTTTTCACGCATTTTATTACCCTGACAAAACACAACAGTTTGTTGTGCTTTAATTATCCAGGCCTTATGTTTTTGACTTTATTAAGGCATATTTCGTAAATGTAGTGGGCTTGCCTACATTACAGGCCTAATAATCCAAATTGAAAATAGAGGACAGTATCTGTTGACTGCCTCACAATATAATAGGAACATTGATTTAACAGAAACAGAAAATCACACCATGCAAACAACACTGTCATTTTGTTCCATAAAACCTACAATGTATCATTTAAAATGTCATTTTGTTAACATAGATATAATTAATTATAATACCAAGTCAACTTTATGGAAACCTAACATGCAGTTAAGAATCAGAACAAGGAATGGTAACGATTTTGAAATTTCCATAGTACAATTGTGTACTGATTTTATTCATCTCATTCAAGCAAATAAATATAAATAAAGTAAACGATGCCCAAAAGTTGTACATTTACCAATTATGTGTAACAGTGCAGTTTACTGGCAGTGGTGGCTATGTGGGTAAAGTACTGAATTACCAACCAGAAAGCTGACATTCCAGCACTGCAAAGCCACCACTGTAGTACTCTTGAACAAGGCCCCTAACCACTAGTGTCTGACAAATGCTGTAAACTGTAAAAATGTGTTATATTTAAAGAGACAGTCAGTGGATTTTGAGATTTCTATTGAATTAGACTGGTTGAAACTAGGAAGATACAGTGGTGCAGTGGTTAGCACTGTCACCTCACAGCTTCAAGCCAATTTTCTTTTGGTACTCAAGTTTCATCCCTTTTTTAAAAAGACGTGTGTGTTGGGTTAATTGGGGATACCATAGTGGCCCTTAGTGTAGTGTATAGGAATGGGACCCTGTCTAGGGTTGTTCCTGCCTTTCGCACTGTGTTGCCAGCTCCCCCACGGCTCTGACTAAGGTAAGCGGATAAGACATTAAATAAATAGTTAAACTAGACAAAGAGCAGAATGAAAACCTGTTGTTTGTCACACCAGGTTTGGTCATTGATTCAGCTGTTTCAAATCGAACACAGGAGAGCATCAAGTGCACAACATACCTTAAACATGATTAAAACTTCTATTACACTACATATGGTCAAAAGCATTAATATAAAACTTATTTTATAATAAATTATTGAATAGCTCATGGTTTTGTTGAAGAATGTATTGACAGTCAAATGTATGAATGTCCCCATTTACTTTAGAAAATACTATTGTCCAAAAATGAACAGACATAAACGGAACAAATAGAGTACAATACAAGTTGGCTGCCTGGCAGATCCTTTACATGAATTTAATTTTATTCAGAATGCTCTAGCTTGTGCCTTTTTCAGTTTATAGATTCAGTCCTGTTAAACCTCCACATAATTCATCTTGTTGGTCTCGGTACATCCAATTTTCCTTATATGTGACAGTCCTTCTGTTAATGACTAGGCTCAGCCATAGCTCAGCTTTCTTTCTTATATTGTTCTTAAACTGTGGAATATTGTTTCAGAATACAGAGATTGCAAGTACTTTATTTCTGGACACAAAGTTAAATTGTTAAATTTTAAATGCTAAATTTTGTTTAAAACTTGTTCACAGCTATTATGCTAAATATTTTTGTTTAGATTCAGTTGAAGTACAGATGAACCCAGATGTGGTGGGTACCTGTATTGCAAAGCAAATAAAATAAATTAGACTGTGGTAGACCCTCTAGACTCTTAATTCTGATTATTCAGAAGGCATTCAGAGGCAGAATAAATTATAAATGTTCAGAAAGAATGGTCTGTGATAAAATATGAAATGTTTTTATGGGATTCTCCTAATTCTGCTGGAGCAGTAATGATACAATCTTCAAATGTAGTTGGGGGAGGAAAAAAGAAAAACAAACCATAAAAGCTTACCACTGTAAAAATGAAGGGTGTTTGTGTAAAGGGAATTTGTCTCATTTATGCAGACATTTCAGACCATTGTCATTTGTTCCTCTGAGCCGCTCTGGTGTGTTTATTTTTAGGCATTAAATAAAGGTTAAGTGTAATTTTCCTCCAACAATAAACAGTTCTTATATTTCCCATTATGAAACAAAATCATATCTGGTTATACAATGGAAAATAGACTTATTATACACCCAGTGACTGAGAAATGCAAGAGAGATCCAAAATAAACTTAGGGCAGCATTTGAGTTGCTTTCAAAGCCATAAATCTTTGGCATTTTTAAATCCAGCTGGCTAAATTACTCCCAGATTACTTTGTTGCATACTAACAGGAACTCCCCATTTTCCATAATGACTAACCCTTGACAGATGTTCGTGAATGGATCGGATTTACAGTAACTCCAAGCAGATGTGTCAAATGCTCCTAATGTAGCGTTCTTTCATGAAATTTCGTTCATGCATAGCACAGCCCCACCCACAGTACAACATAATTTTACTACACCACGGTATGTAGAGCAAAATCCACCACTGCAAGGCATATCAGGACTGCCTAATAATCTATGATAAGAGTATTTGCATGGGGAAAATAAGCAGATTTTTAAATTATTAGCCACCAAAAGCAACCATGAAAGTTAATGAGGCTTGTTTCACAGAAGCTGATTCCTGGAAACCTTCAGAATTCTGCCTGGAGCGAGTAAACTCTTAGATAAAGCATAATACATCCAACAAAACTACTCAAATAAAAAAAAAAGTATACTATTATGAAAACTAAACATATATTGTATTTAGAAAAAATAATGCTGACTTTTGCAGCTATATGACATTTCTGTCTGTACATATGTCCTTTTTCCCTGTAGTACGATTGATAAGAGTGTATCCTCTGTACCTGTCAATGGCTTTAAAAGGTTTGTGGCCTCTTTCACTGTTAGTGGCATTGATGGAAGTAATCCTTTTTGCCAGTGAAGCCAGTGTGGCTTCTGCATCTGTCAGTGCTCCATACTGTGCCCGGTATGCTGACCTGTGTTCAGGTTTAGCTCAATGTAAGCAATGAGTTCTAGGTGAACAGCTGCTGAACCGCTAATGTGTATCAGTGAATTCTGCTGTCTTAGCTTTCTCTGTTTCTTACCTGCATGTACCTGACTTTGGTAGCAGTTTTTGCTCAGTGGGTGGAGACAGCTGTTTGTGCCTTTTTTTTCTCACTTCTGTTAGGGTTCCTATATCCTCTATCTCATTATATCTCGATCCTGAACAGCTGAGCCATAGCCTATAAAGGCGTGGTGTTAAGCGTCGTTCGGGGCCGGGTCATCGTGGTT
>JAVSBV010175885.1:0-13528 GCA_033117975.1 Parotocinclus spilosoma | reverse complement strand
TAGGGCATGTTCGTTTAATCGGACCAGCTGGTTATTAGGACCAAAACCATCGTGTCCCGATGTGGTCCCATTAACCGAACTCGACTGTATAAACGAGAAAAAATCAACTGAATTCACCACAGATCCAATCAAGGTGTTAAAACATCTCAAAGGTGATCAAGAGAAATGGTAAGAACCCAGAGCTACATTTCATAGTAACGAGCCTGAAGACGTATGTCGTTTTGAAAAGGGTTTTTTTTTTTTCTTTTTTAATAGGTATGCAAATATTATAGAAAATTCTATTATCTGTCTTGAGGTATCACCTAATTTCTGTGAGCTGTGTAAATGGAGGAAAACTGTTCTGCCCACAAAAATTAAGGGGATATTTCAAAATGAAATCTGTGCTTTAGGACATAAGGCCTCAGCAAAAAGTGAAAGGGTCTGAAGACTTCCGTCTTCTAGTTTTAGTTGTAGTTGAGGATGCTAAGAATACAGACAGCCCAACCTGTGGCAATCGTGCGGTTCCTTGGTTTTACAAGCAGGATAATTAATTGTGAAACATCTTAATCCGGTATAAAGCTGAGTAAATCCTGAAGTTACCTCACAAACCCACAAATCCTGCTTAATGCCGGTATGGCTAGCTTTGTAGTTCTGTGCCAGTGACTAGGTGAGTGAGTGCATCTTCTAACTGCAATGAATACCTTGGCTCAGCTCGTACTTTACGAAATGTTCCCCATAACATGAATGTTGTAGGTCAGCTGATCCTGTCTAGATCCTGAAAAGTTTGCCCTCTTGGATGAGTACAGTTTGTTTTATTTCTACAGATACCCTATCTGAGTAAGGGTCTTGCTAGAAGGCTACAGTGGTAGCTTAGCAGAGTTGAAATTTGCACCCACAATTTTTTTGTTACTAGTCCAGAGTCCTTAACCACTGTATTTAAGAGTTACATTTGCTCACTTTGGCATCGGTCATGAATAATTAGCCTTGTGTGTGGAAAGTGGAACGGTGACCATTTTCCACGACCTGGTGTCCAGTGTACATGTTCACCCATGCCCTGCGAATTCCAGGATTATATGATACAGACCAACATAAAGCAGGAGTAAAACGAGAAAAAAATATTTGATCAAATTGATGAATAGTGTTCAAGAGCCCATCCCAGAAAATCAGATGAACACAAACCCCTACCATGAGGGTCTCTTGTCTCTAAGGCACACCCCAAGCATGACTGCCTGATGCCCAAACTGGTCAGAAATGCCATTGTGATGATTCAGACGATACCAAATCAATGTAAGAAAAACAATCCATGTACGTTCCATGATGTCCCTCGGTAGGGTGACATGGCTCTGGCACCACATCCCAAAGATCCCGCTGTGGCCTGTACAGTCCATAACAGCCAATCCAGGTCACCCTCAGCCAAGTGTGGAGCTCTGCAGCTCAAGTGCTTTGATTGCCACAAAATTGGACACCACAAAACTCAAACCCAGACTTATTGGACTTCCATATGGTGACACATCCTTCATTACTGTGAGTGGATAACATTCATATTAAGCCTATGGTCGGCTGCCCCAGGGTCCTGTCCTGTCCTGTCCTGTCCTGCCCATTAAGGTTCCGTCTAGGGCTCCCCAGATTAGCCATGGTGCTCCTCAGGTATGGACAGACCTGGAGCACCCCCATTACACAGCGGTATTGCCCCTACTTGTGAGCTACTAACATTTCTATGAGATGTTTGAAACCGCAACACATGACATTATGGCCCAGCTTGAACTATTCCGATGACAGAAGCTGTTTTAATTTATTACACGGGATGTGTATAGAGTTCAGCAGGTGCAACTGAACTTTTTCATGCAAGGCTTGAGTTTCTGCTCAGCCTGAATTTCTTAAGGTGAGGGTTTGGAAACACTGGTGTCTTGTTTCTCAGGAGGTGTCTTTGTGGAGGTTTTGTGTTTAATGCTATCCGATGCATACTGCCTGACAGATGGGAAGCGGGATGTAACCGGACCTCGTAGGGAAGGAACGCTGTGTGTTCATATATCATGAGCCAGTATGTCACTAAGTAGCAGCGCGATATAATGAACTCCTGAATATGTTCTTTAAACATAATAACAATGCAGTCCAAGTAAACGTGGCAGTAAAACCTGAGGAGGCCGTGTTCTCCCGCCTGTGGATCAGCAGGGCGTGCCTTCTCCTAAGGGAGTGGCTGCATTGCCTCACGTTTGCCACTAGGTGGTGCTAAATTGCATATGGTTTGCTAAACGGCGTGAAGGTCATTAAAAAGGCGTCTGTAAAATGGCTTCTTACCTCAGCCATTTATGCAAGTATTTTTGGTGGCAAATTTTTGTTTATTTACCCACAAAGCCTGATATTCAGCTTTTTAGTTTTTATATATTGAACTCTCATATACAAAAGTAAGCTCCCATATACCCCAGTGAACTCCCATATACCCCAGTGAACTCCCATATACCCCAGTGAACTACCATCTACAAAAGTGAACTCATATATACCCCTAGAGTTCACTAGAGCTTCACAAGATGCCACTGGAACCCTCTTCCACTCCGCCATGATGACATTACGGAGGCAGTGGATGTTAGAGACCTTGCACTCCTCCACCTTTCATATGAGAATCCCAGATTAATCAGGCTTACAGTGGATATATGATTCATCCGTTTAGGGTTTTGGAACTAGAACACCGTAGCATTCTGCGGTCTCATTCTACGATCTTGTTGTTGCTCCTGCATGTTTTTAATTCACAATTACAACACCTGTCAGGGATGGGTGTGACTGTAATAATCAAATCCATTACTTACTCACACTCCTGGGCAAAATATTAAACTTGTAATGGTCTAAAGAGCAAATAATTGGCAGGGAATTAAAAAAATGTTTTAAATGAGAAATAAACAGATTTAGACTCGCTTTATTTTTTTTAATTCACTGGGTAAACCTGCAGACAGATTTTTATATAAAGAAGAGTCGGGGTTGTTCCACTCAATAAAAACGACTAAACAGTTGATGAGTAGCTGAAAAAGGACAGTTAGTTTGGGTTTAATGTTCCATTTACTGTGTCAGGATCCAATCTGGACTCTCAACAGACCAGCCCATGAGCACGGAGTCTTATGAACTCGTTCTCAAGCCACTTTTTGGTGGTCATCACTGTGTAAGCAGGAGCATTGTCTTATTAAAATATAACATCACCATTTTTTTTAGAAAGCAACTTTTCTAAAGGTTACATTCCAGGACCATCCTCGATAAACGAAAATCCACCAAGTATGGACGCTATATTTAAATAAGTATTAATACACTATTTTAGCGGTAGAACTTGCAGAACGTTTGGGTTTCATCGTAGGGCTTGAATGAATTCAGTTTATGATAAAACTTTGAGAAACAGCGAACACAAAACCACAGATAAAAACTTGTCATATCGGCAAGTAGTGACTCAGGCGGCCGATGCTCTAGTGTTACTTCTCGTTTTTGGTGAGTATTCATCCACACGATTTACTGTAAATCGTAATATTTTATGATTTATAATATTCCTTTATTGTTAGAATGAATAGTTTTAATATATTTGTATAAATTTTGTGATTTTTTTTATGTAAAAGTTAATTAAATACATATATATGTGTACGTTAACTATACCACGCGTACTACACGTGCAGATCGAGTTCCGCGAATCAAGAGTTTTTTCTCTTGATGAGAACTTTAAAGTGTTCATTCAATTCTTAACGCTTCATTAGACTGTCTGTAAATATAGGCAGTGTGGATTGTTAAAGGATTTATAAGAATAAATTAAACTATTCCTTCAAACAGAATCGTCTAAAGTGATCACAACTCACATCGGTCCATAATGAAATATTTAATGATGTTTATTTAAATGAGCTTTTCATGCAGACATAAACATACACAAATACAAATGCCATCAAATCAACGTGTGAATAAACAATACTTATAAAATTAAAGAACGTAATAAAAAGCATCAAGCTGATAAAACACTACACACTGTGTTTATTGTCCAGCACCCTGAACTGATTAAAAATGATTAAAAATCCGACATAAATAAATAAATAAGTATAACACAGAGGCTTTTTTGGCAACCTTTTAAAGATTTATACTATTTAAAGATGACAAGTAGTTAGGTAAAAGGTTATGTACTATAAATAACGATTAGAAAGCACTCCCAACTTGAAAGTGACGAAAGATTGAAAAAAAAAACCCGATATACAAAACAGCGTTGAACTAAAACACGTCGTAGATACATTCTTAATTTAACGATCCGTTTGAAACTGCATGCACACAGACCTACACATTAAAGGAATACTTTAGCGAGCAACACTATCTTTTATTCAGAAGGAGTTTTGTTTTATTTCTAAGGAGCTGGATACTGGGTTAAATATAATATGAATCACTGGCGCTAGTCTTTCCCTAGCTGTTCGGTTATAGGTTATAAAAGCTTTAAGCAAACCCAAAATCATACATAATTACAACGATCGTACTTATTTCTGTGGAAAAGAGAATATTTTTTACCATATGATTCTGTTTGGATGTTTTAAGAAGTCACAGATCATGCCAGAAAACAATTCAGTTCAAAATGAAGTTAGGACTACAGTCGATTACGGTTAATGGGACCAGCCATTTATTCGGACCGAATCCTAAAGTACCGAAACTAATCCTATTATATACGTGTAATATTATTCACTTATTTGGACCAAAATTCCGCTTAATCGGACCAAAAAACGTGTACAGTATGTAATATCCGCGAAGAAACTTCTGAGTTTCTCCCCAGCCCTCTGCTGCCACCTACAGGTCTTTGCCTAACATTTCCATTTTTGGTCAGAAAATCCGAAAAGTTGTGTTGACAAGAGCAAAACCAGCGGGAGGTGACCACGCCCACCACTTTTTTGATTTCGTTCAAGTGCAGTTCGTCAAGAGAACGCGTCAGATCACACTGGATAAGTTCTTCAAACGTTGACTGGAATTTAGTAAGAACTTGTTTTTTTACAGTATTATGCTTAGCATGCTGAGTACCTATACATTGTGTTGTAGATCGTGTTTCGAAAAACTATACGTGTAAACCATACAATAAAGGTTTAATAAGTTACATAGCACGTTCCATCTTGTAACATAGGGCATGTTCGTTTAATCGGACCAGCCAGTTATTAGGATCAAAACCATTCAAAACACGATGTGGTCCCATTAACCGGAATCGACTGTATTTAAAGATTTTCTGATAAGGGACATGCATTGCCTCAGAAGCTACGAGATAAACACTACTAGATTAGAATAGTGCAAAAAATCTGAAAGTTATTAATCCTAATGAGGGTGTAAGAGGTAAAAACAGTCCACCACTGATCATCACACACCCCCAGGTAAAAATCTACTGTTAAATGTAACAGTGGAACCATGAAGTGGCCCAAATTACCATCCAAAATGTATAGTAGAACTGTGAACCTTATGGTCAAACTGTGAAAGTTCACATTAAAAATGTCAGTCAGTTTACAGGTTTACTATGAATTTTCACAGTACATTTTTTCCTGGGCCTTCGGACAAATTAGCGTAGCAAATCTACCGTTCCTTAAGTGTGACACTGTTCACTCTTCTCGAGTGATGGTTCTAATGACGTAGACCTGATCAATACATTTATTCAGCAGAAACCAAGAACATGAAATCTAATCTTGAATCCAGTCCCACCAGAGTGCAGTAACTCCCTCCATCGGTTGGACATTAGGAGACGATGTGCCTTCAAGGGTTTCCCACTGAGGATTCATTTTGTAATCTATTTATAATTTAGTTTATTTATTTCATTACTATAATACATTTTATTATTGATTTGTTATTGATTTAAATTGTTATTTACTTAATTTTGCTATAATTTAATATACTTTTAAGTATTTATTCAAGTAACATCTAGGCCACCCATGGAGGTCGGGTCCCTTTTTGAGTCTTGGTTCCTCCCGAGGTTTCTTCCTTCTACATTCAGGAAGTTTTTCCTTTCCACTGTCGCCCTAGGCTTGCTCAATTTGGGATTAGCCTTTTAAGATCATATAACATCATAAAGCTGATTTGAAACAATGCTACGTTGTAAAAAGCGCTATAGAAATAAATTTGAATTGAATTAAATTGAATTAATCTGCAGCCCGAGGGCTCGCTCTGTTTTCCTAATCGGGCGTGTCTGAAACGGAAAGCGGTTTCTGCCTTGCTGTCTAGTGCTAATCTATGAAATCGTTGTCTCATCAGACTGGATTAAGATCTCACATAGATACACAGTACTGTGCAAAAGTCTAAGGCCACCACTCCATAACCATATATAACATAAACATCTCCTTTAACCTGATCTTCATTCCAGTCTTTTGCACTTTTAGCACATCTCAGCTTCTTCACCCCGATCCCCTTCTAAAACCAAAAGTGCTTTCCTTGGCTGCTACCCTTTCAAAAAGACCAATTCCAGTTTTGGCCCCAAAAAGTTTTCCCAAAAGCTGCTGTTCCCAAAAGCTGCTATTACTCAAATGTAAGGGGAGGCAACGCTAAATACTTGGCATATCTTTTCTTTTGGTGGTCTAAGACTTTTGCACAGTGTTCCGTATATACGTTTATACACACGGGGAAGCGTGTCAGGGATTTTCAATCTGAGGCAATGCATGAATTATTATTTAGATAATAATATAAGTAGCATAGGAGCCATTTTTATAAGTGCTATAACTAAATTATAAACTGAATTTATATACAACAAAGCATTTGAGCCGGGCAGTTAATGTGTGCAGCCTTATGCTCGGAGCCACCACTGTCCACCTGTTCCTTCTAATCGATCCAATGTGCCATATTGGAATATATAGCCAAAAGTTTGTGGACACACCCAACAAAAAGCAAGGGAATGGCGTTCATTCTTATGAAAAGGCTTCCCTCTTTAAAGGCTTTAAAACATGGCATGTGAGATCAGGCACTGATGTTGGTTCTTCCAACTAATGACAAGTAAGACTGGACATATGGTCACTGTAACCCCAGCCATGACTTTCTTTCTGGACTCTTTTCGGTTTCGGTCGATAAACGGACTCGTTGGAAGCCTGTGAAAGTGCCTGAGAGTCACTGAATGTTCAGTACAACAAATTCCAGATCCACTGCTTATCTTTGGAGATTCCAGATCTGGATGCATCATATTATGAACCTGTTAGAACATATTTTAAGCCATGGAGCTTACATAGGTCTGTCGTTAAGATGGAGCAACACGTCTGCATTCGTCAACTCGACTTGTTTACCGATTCATAGAAAGCACGTCATGGAAACTACCTGTGCTAGTAAGTTTAGGGCTACAACGGGTCTTTTTTACTGGATGGCTCACGAGTTCGGACTGAAGCATTTGCATTAAGCACAGAATCTAAGTAGATGCAACAATGATCCAAATCAAAGACCAGCATATTTTGCGTGTTGGTGTTGCCAAAAAAGCACTGGACCCGAACTAAGCAGTTTAAACCAGCCTGATAACGGTGTTATTTATATTATCAGGGTTAACATGTGTATTTAAAATGCCAGACTGGTTCTTTAATGTCAAACTGCACCACCAGCAGTGAATGGTACTAGATTCAATAGCATAGTACATTAAACAGTGACATTTAGCCCAGTTATTCCTGCTCGATAGCCAACATTACCGAGAAATTGGTGACAATAAGTATGTTTTCATGCACTTAATAATTGCAACAAATTTACGATTTCTGCAGTTGTCTGCTTAGCGGTTGTGTAAACAGAGTACTTCTCAGATCAGATTAAGGTCTGGAACTGAGGTTAGCCCAGTAATCAGATTTCTCAGCGCAAATACGGTATACCCTTATTGTTATTTCAGTCCGGTTTTCTCAATCTGTGCATGAATTCAAATGTAGCCGGGAAACAGCACGGTTTTATGAAACAAGGTTGCCAGGTCCTCTCATTCTAAGAGAGTTGGTTTCTTTTGGGCTTGTGTCTGTAGCCCTGGTTGCTTGTTTCTCTTGCGGGATCTGGCAACCCTGGCATTAAATTATTTTGGAGAGATTCTGAAACGCTCAAGGAAATGAAGAATTTTATTAGTTGATTGAAGTTTGACGTTAATGTCACATCCTTCATGTGAGATTATTGGGATGGGATTAACGGTACAGTCGCAGCCGACTCTCGGTCACTTGATGGATCATCGATGTGATCCATGAAGTATTTTAGCGGGATAGTGGAGTAGTTTGCATTGCTTTCTCCACCCCTCCCCATTTATCCGGGCTTGGGACCGGCGTGCAGCTGTTTCCAGTTACACGGCTGGCGTGTTTTGCATACGCAAGTCAATGACAATTTGGAGACGCCAATCAAACTAACACACGTCTTTGGACTGTGGGAGGAAACCGAAGTACCCGGAGTAAACCCACGCAGACACGGGGAGGACATGTAGGCTCCACACAGAAAGGACCCAGGCCGCTTCACCCTGGTATTGAACCCGGGACCTTTTTGTTGGGGGGCAAGCAGTGCTACCCACCGAGCCACCGTGCTGCCCCCTAAATTAATACTCAGTCCTTTTAGTGAGCTGTCTTACCCTGTAGCTTCTTCCTGTCTGAGAGAAGGTCAAAAATGCCCTTAAATCATTGGCTGAAATACTGTACTGAAATCAGAATGTGGCGTCTCAAGGCTTCTAAACCTTGCTCGGGGGTTTGTGTCAGTCCTGGGATATGAATTCACAACCTTCTGATTAGCAGAACAGAAGGGCTGATACACAGAGGCCACACCTCCTGCACTGTGGGTACAGAGCTCGTACCTTTGACACCGCGGTGCTATTGCTGATTTTTATGTGAGAGTGCAAAAGTAGCTTTATTTAATACGTCGCGCTGATATTAGACCCGCTGTCATCCTTCCCAGTGTTCACACTCACGGTCAGCCTTTTTTAGGCCCCTCTCACCTTGAGCGCACGGACGCTGTCATGGAAACCGACGTGCTGCGCCGTTCCTGCCTTGCACCTCACGCTCACTTGCTACCAGACTCGTTCATTAAGCAGACGAGTTTCATTCTAACGAGGCAGCACACGCTCGAGGGCCTTGAGGGCACACACTGGATTCAGACACACAGCTTGAAGAATTTGGCATAATGGGGTCTGATGAAAAAGACTGTTAGGTGAGGACATTATCCCGCCACTGTAATCAGTCATTCATGTATCGAAAGTAAGCAGTTCATCCTGGTCTGAAGCCTTTCCCAAAAACAGTGGGCACCAGTCCAGAACAGGGTATCACACGCAATGATTTACACTTACATACACCAAGATGCCATTAAGTGCATCCAGTTTATCTAATGGGACGTTTTGGGAGGCTAGAGGAAACTGCAGTACCAGGGAGAACCTGTAGGAGGCGACGATCAGACCCACACGGCTTGACATTGCATTTACAGCATTTAGCAGACGGCCTTATCCAGAGCGACTTACAACTTCTACAGTCTTACAATTCAAGTTAAGGGCCTTGTTCAAGGACCCAACTGAGGCAGCTTTGGCAGAGGTGGGATTCGAACCCTGGGCCAGAGTCAAGTACCTTAACCGCTAGGCTACCACAGTCCCACACATTGATATTAGGAGAAAGGGAGGTATTAAGGGGGGATTAATTGTATTAGGAATGCAGGTGTTATTATAGGATCTGGAAAACATCTCTCAGACTTCCTAATTAAATTAAAAGAAATAAATAAACGAGACGAAGAAACGACCCCAAAATGTAAAAAAAAAAAAAAAAAGTAGAATCGCATTAAAGATGTCTGGAAAGTGTAAAACGTGAGTAGAAAAGCATACTACAAATGACTGGCGTATTTTAAAATGTATTATGTTTGTTTGCTTCTTTTCAAAGAAGTGCCTGGTTGAACATCGTTTATCATTAAGACGCAAAACGCAGACCTGCCAAATCTGCACCGCCCACATATACACAAAACAACAGCCAGGAGATAAGAGGGTGTTATGAGAAATGTTGACAACTAAATATGTAATGTGCTTAACAAATTACTGCAAACATCAACAACATTAATTAAACTGCCAGCTTGTCTAGAGTGGATGCACCCAAGTTAGGGGAACGCTGCTGATGCCGCTGTTTCAGCTCCTAAAAAAGATTCTAAAAAGCAGTTAAGTACTTTATGTAACATGATATGAAGGGTTTTATTAAATTAAATGGAGTGCAGCGTAACAGGCGGTCAAAAGCGCCGAATGAAAGCTCGACGGTTTAATGGTTACATTTAAGAAGCAATAAAACCGTTGGGATTTTATTCAAACCTAATCACGAGGACGGCTGCGATTGGCGGAACCTGGCAAAAGACATCGGAGTTAATTAAAGTCATACGGAGTTTGCTGGACAACAAATTTGTGGGCAACAATAAAGTGGTAACAGTTTGTGTTAAAATTCACCATGAGCAATTGGTTGCCCAGCTTTTGTTCGAATGTGGAGTAAAGTACAGTCGATTCCGGTTAATAGGACCACCGGTTAATGGGACCAGCCACTTATTTGGACCAAATCATAAAATACAGAAACAAATCCTATTATATACGCTTATTTGGACCGAATTCCGCTTAATCGGAGCAAAGAACGTGTACAGTATGTAATATCCGTTGTAAAACTTGTTTGCAATTTTATTTTTTAATGATCAAAGTTGGTAAGCAACAGTAGTTCTTGTTTGTACATTCGCTATACGTGTAAATCGTACAATAAAGGTTTAATAAACATTTAATATGTTACAAAGCATGTCCTGTCTTGTAACAAAGGGCATGTTCGTTGAATCGGACCAGCTCGACTGTATATCTTATATAAATATCCCCTAATTTTGTGTCATTGTTTACCAGCTGTTTTTCCCACCAACAGTTATTTAATTGCATTGGGATTGTTCCCTTTGAGAGAAACTGATTTCATTTAGACTGATTTCATCAACACCTTTATCTACCCAGACATCTTTTGTTCTTATTCCTAACACCCTACTGTCTCAACACCAAACCTATCTGTATTTTTCTGCATTCATGATCACATCAGTATGGACATTGCTAACTCTACTGGCAGCCCCAAACGAGGCCACAAATAGCCACCCACTCTGTCATCTGTCCCTTCTTCTCATGTACTATCGACGATTGGACCCAAAAATTGGAATTTGCCACTCCATATTAGTCTTCCACTGATCTTCATCCTAAACCTTGTGAGCTTTAGTATCACAGCATTCTCTAAATCTAACCATAACCTAAGACTTTTGCACAGTACTGTATATCTTGTTCTAATTTGATGCTTCGTTTTGTGCTGGAATAGTGAAGACTGAGCAATTGAATGCCTGAATCTTTGTTTTTTGAAGCAACATTCCATACGTCCGTCATCTTAACGCTTAATACTGTGAATTTACAAATTAAAATAGTAATACAATTGGCTGAGTTAAGCACACTTTTGCTATTTTTAATTATTCCACTTAAAACTTGATTGCGTCGCCTGGCGTGTATCTTTCCGTCTGTCTGCCTGTCTGGCTAAAACGACATTATTTTAGTAGTATATTGATTTCTTTATCATTTCTACCCAGAAACCACTAGACTCCTAAAAGCAGTAAGTGATAAAAATAGACTGAAGGTGTAAATTCTCGTTCAACACTGTGCAAGCATAGCGAATATGTAGTAGAATGTCATATGATGTATTCGTTTTGTAGTTTGCCATATTACATCAGTTCATTCTTCAGCCTGAATCCTGATGACCCAGGACCTGAGCCTGTTTGGAGTAATCCCAAAGTATGCGATGAGGGATAAGCTGATCAAGCTGTTGAGGGATAAGCAACTTGCTCATGCTCCAGATACCGGCAGCTTGGCAGTGTTGAGACTTGAACCTTTTACCCTGTGGTTAAAGTCTCGTACCTAAATAACTGCCCACGTAAGCTTTGTAGCTCCAAGATAACTATGCCGTTTTAAACGCTGAGTGTCTTTACTGCATTCGGGGTAGGAGGGGAATATTAATTTAAAAGCTCAAAGCTCTTAAGTAGGTATTGGTGAGAAAGCCACAAAAGCATGTGGACGCTTCTAATTGTCAGCCAAGATGAAAGAAGACAGAGATAGCGATCGGTGATTGCGAGATTGGTGATCAGAAGAGGGAGAAAGAGCGCCGACTGCTAAAGTGTGTGTTACAGTGTGTACGTGTGCGTATGTGCTGCAGCAGGCAACGTGATTCAGCAGCTCTTTTGCTGGCATTGCTGACAGTGAGAGCTCTCTCCTGTCCTTGCTTTATCTCTCTATCCCTGATTGATTTGGGCCATCTATGCTCTCAGGTCTTGGCTCCAATCGCATCCTGATTGAGATTCGCCGCTACAGGGGGAAGACGATTGGACCAGATGGCAGAAAACACACACCACAAGAGCAGTTAGGAGGAAAATAAGGAGGGAAATGCATGGAGCAGTAGATAGGCAACCGGAGAGAAATCAGATAGCGAGCCCCGCTTTGATTTTGGCATTTGCTGCTTCATTGGGAAGCCATTCGAATCTCACCCGGCAGAAGGTGCAGCAGTGAATGAAAGAACAGGTGGGAATTGAAGCAAGACCACTTAAGGGAGATGGATCTGGGCATAAAAATGAAGGAGGACATGGGCTCGTGCTAGGGTAGGGTTATTGTAGTTACAGAAGACTGAAAGGACTAAATACTCCATATTGTCCACACTAATAGAAATACAGTTTGCCTCTCATCTTTCCCTGATCTTTATGCCCAATTTATCAGGTTCTCAATGTGCCCTGCCACATGCATGACCCCTATATAAGTGATTAAGGATCCACCAGAATTTATACAGGTCCTCATGTCAGGCTAACATGGCCTAATCAGTAAATAGGGACTAGTTATTGCATCCATTTGAGTGCCTAATAAAGAGAACACAATAGGCATGTTTCCAGCCCACATCGGTGTTGCCACTGAGAACCAAAACAGACCCAGAACCAATTCAGATGCACATGACATTATGGTGGTGCAGTAGGAGGAGAACAGCTACAAGGTTCCGAATACAGTTTGATTCAGATTTTCCAATTGCCATTCATTTTTGTCTAGTGTCCATCCATATCCCATGAGATGGTCAGAAATATCTGTGTCTGAGTGAATAAATGTGGTTGGAGGTTGGAATGAACTATGTTGTACTATGGTTTGTTACATCCAGGCCTCCAGTGCCCAACACCTACTGTGTCACCGATTTTTCTTTTCCATAGATTATGAGTAGATGATCCATTTCTAATTCTGATACTCTTCATATTTCAATTGTGTGATTGACGAATTGAAGTGGCATCACAAACTGGCTGTACTGGATATGCCAGCATGGTGCTAGCACTACCATAGGTGGAGCTGACTAAGGCGAGAGAGCCTAAAATGCTTAACGTGAACATAAGAGCTTAATGTACTTAAAAAATGACTTGGAAAAACCAAGTCTCAGACCAAAGTTACACCTGGTCACAAGTAATCATTTTGCACATAGGTTTAAACAGGAGGGAGGAAGCTGTTTTAGCAGTGGAGATAACATATGAGCAATAGTACAAAGCGGATTCCAAAAAAGTTGGGACACTAAACAAATTGTGAATAAAAACTGAATGCAATGATGTGGAG
>JAVSBV010175875.1:0-13529 GCA_033117975.1 Parotocinclus spilosoma | reverse complement strand
TTTAATCGGACCAGCCGGTTATTAGGACCAAAACCATCGTGTCCCGATGTGGTCCCATTAACCAGAATCGACTGTATACGATTCTATGATACAGTGATAAAAATAAACCATGCGGTCTGTATGTTTAGATAAGTGTTAGGTAGGTAACGTCCAAATGAATTGTTGGACCCTGGGTTTCCAAGCAGAACATTTTCCAAAGCTTCACACTTGATCCAACGGCTCGATTTATCCTACAGGTGCCTCCTCCTGGTGCCATCAATTCCCCAGGTGTGCACCATACATGCGACCAGACTCATTGGACATTGATTGTGGGCCAGCTGGACAGGTGAAAGTATGGCAGCCCTCTACTCAGACAGGGGGCGCCACACTGTCTGTCATGACACATTCCTCGTATAAGAAGCATTAATCATATCCGACTTACCACAGTTGCCCTTTTGTCCATTCTTCTGTCTCACCAAATGGACAAGGTTTGTTGTTCTTAATTAATTATGACCCTCCTGTGCCGACACCTTGTCACTACGTGGTCATTCGTCTCTCCTCAGACCTCTGCTGATATGATCTCATTACAAAATATGTTGTCTGGCCATAATGTTTTGATCCTTGTTTAAGTGACTCTGATCTTTACTTTTGAACATTTCACCCACGCCCAACAAGACCCGGGTTTTGAGTCATAAGCCTACAAATGTCAGGATCATACCAGGCAGGCATGCATAGCCCCAGTGCCAAGAATCTTAAATATTCCTTTGTTTGCATTATTAATAACTATTTGAATTATTTAAGATTTCATATTTATTTTAGTAGGAATATAAAGTGGCTATGCTCTCCTGGCGACAGTGGGTAAATCAACTTAAGTGGTTACTTAAAAATATTTTTTAAGTATTGATTTTGTAAAATGTGATGAAAAAAAAAATATATTAAGTACCTAACCCTAAGCCTTTGCTTTTGTAATTTATAAATACAGAAACCGTTAAAGACACTACATTTGAATGAAAGCATCAATCTCTGAGCTCTGACCAGGAATTTCAGAATCTCCAGTGCTGATGAACCCGAGGGTCCCGACCCGGTAGTTCACAGTCACCACGATGACGTCTCCCCTATCGGCGATCTCAGCTCCATCATACAGGTAGTTACTCAGGAAGTTAGCACCCTGAGAGCTACCGAAAAGGAAAGCACCACCGTACAAGAAGATCATGACAGGGAGGCCAGTCGAGACTGCAGAAGAACACAGAACTTGTCAACACACCGTGTATAAACTTACATAAAGTTAGATTTGGCTGACTGATTTTCTACCTGAACTTCCTTGAGGGATCCAGATGTTCAGGTACAGGCAGTCCTCACTGCCCATGGTTCCCGACTGAAGCAAATTCAGTTGCAAACACCTTTCACCATAATCTTTGGCTTCCAGAACGCCTTCAAATAATATGATGCAGCACTTCATTAATCTCCAGTCTTATATTATATGTAATAAATAACTGTCAGATGATTGATTGATACTAGGAGATGCTATAAAGCCCGACGACTTTCTCACACTCACCGCTCCAGCCTGGATGAGGAACTGGCTTCTCAAATCGGCCCGGTGGGGCGGCAAACGGGATGCCCTTAAAGACGTCCACGTGGCGGAAGAGCCCTACTAGGTGGTTCTCCCCCTCGACCATCCCTCCCTCTGTGTAGACCACTCCCAACTACAACACACACACCATTGAAAAGTTAAACTCAGGTCAGTTACACTGCTTAAAAATAGGGGAAAGCACGAAGACGATCCCACAAGAACTGCTGGACAATCTGTGTGTCTTGGCACTCTTGGGTGATCATACACCCTACTGAGCAGTCAATCTGGGGCACTCTTGCACAGTTTGGCATCCTTCCGTTCACCCCCACAAGTCACTTGCTACTCAACCACCATAATTGAGTTTGCAACAAAGTTTGCATCAAACGCTTGTTTGTTTGTTTTTTTATCACAATATGTTCCTTTTGAAATCTTCCCTCATTCTTGTAAGCAATTCAATTCAATTCAAATTTATTTCTATATCGCGTTTTACAATGGTGCATTGTCTCAAAGCAGCTTTACAATATTATATTATCTTAAAAGGACAATCCCAAGTTAAGCAAGCCTAGGGCGACAGTGGAAAGGAAAAACTCTCTGAAAGTAGTAGAAAGAAACCTTGAAAGGACCAAGACTCAACAGGGGTTGGGTAATAATATAAATAAACTAAATTATAAAACAAAATAGATTATAAAATAATCTATCATTTACGACTGAGTCCTCAGTCGTAAATTCTTGGAAGCACATTGCCTCCTAATGTCCAAACGATGGAGGGAGTTACTGCACTCTGGTGGGACTGGTTTCTGTTGATGAAGACCAGTATAGTGATGCTGAGCTAGAATAACATCTAAGTGTGTGGTGCTGGAACTGGTACCGGAACATCAGCTCCTCTGATAAATAAGCAGTCTATGTACACAGGGTATGGGTGTGAACAGGGCCTATAAAGATGTAATGACATCACTAATAAATAAGAATCCACCGTCCACCTTTACAACGCACATGGTCCCAGTTTTGCACATGGTCCCAGTGAGCATATCACATATTCTAATTACATGTGACTGCGCTAGCCTAGTGGTCAAGGTACTGGACTCTGGACCTGATGGTCCAGGGTTCAAATCCCACCACTGCCACAGTTGCCACAGTTGGGTCCTTAAGCAAGACCCTTAAGTTGTAAGTCGCTCTGGATAAGGGCGCCTGCTAAATGACGTAAATGTAAAATGTAAATATTCTGTGGGTGGCTTCATGTATCTCAAAAGAGATGGGTTATAAGTCTTGTTGTAGGGAAGAGCTACAAATAAAAGAGAAAAAAAATAAGAGAACATTCAGTCTAAAGTAAACAGATCTGAAAATAAACCACAGAATATAATGAATATTATCTGTTCCAATGGCTTGTTCAGTTTTGGCAGGGAGGGGAAACTAGTTCCAGTATTTGTGAATTGGCTCATGTTAAGGCAGGTGCTGGATTTTGGCAAGAACTTGACTGATTAGATAGTGATGTGCACATATCCAAGCCAACTTGCAGAGTTAACCAAATTATGCACTGTGATGGCCTAACCCACACCTACGGTGCTTGACTGTAGAGAAGAAGGTTCGACTCCTGTCTCTTTCAGATTCAGAAAACTTTATTCATCACCTAAAGGCAATTGAAAAAGTCAAGTCCTTGAGCAAATCTCTTAATCCACAATTGCTTGGACTATGAGATGATATCACTCATATCCTTGGACTATATCACTCTGGATCAGTGTGTTTTTTTATAAGCTCTAAGCTTGTCATGCAGCATAAGTTGTTCTTTTGCACCTTTGACAAATAAAATTGACTATCGTTTAGTATTGTTTCTACTGTTGGTTAGTAAGTAGGAACGTTGATTCATGTCATCGCCAGTTTTTTCTTCATGAAATGAATAACCAATGACCAAAAAACGACAATGTGTTCATTCTTTGTTGTTTTCTCCACTGCCAGTGAAAATGCACTTGGGTTCTTCTTTATCATGCATTACTAATCTAATGTTTTCATTTTAAAAAAGACATGCCATTTATCAACCGTCATACGGTGGAACTGCAACTTTAGAGGCAAATGTTATTTGCAGCCTGTCATATTTTTATTATGACAAAATAATAAAAAGTTTTTTATTTGACATGATCAGAAAACACTTGTTTAAATATTTGATTTGTATCGTATATGCATTACATCATATGTTCATTTAATAAATTCTAGTACATAATGTTGGTATCATTGAACCCTACACAGCTATAAAAAATATCAAAGAATGAAAATAGCTTACCGAAGCTGCATTTACAGCGTTCAGGAAAAGACAGAGTGCAGCTAAACTCCCCAACATCATCATCATTCACCTCACACAGCTGTAATAGCAAAGATCACTCCTTTGCCTTGTATATATCTGCTCATGTCTCTGTTCCCAGTATTATTTTTTACAGAAGGACTATACATGTGTTTTCTTATCTGTCCTTCTCACGGGTAGAAAAACTGCTACAAACAGAGAGTCAGCTTAAGGGGTGGGGGTAGGGGGTGGGTGGTGTTTCTCAAACGCCAATGAAAGTTATTAGAAAGTTTTATTTAACCTGTGAAAATCCTCCCACCTGACTGGCTTTTGGTGGAGCTGCTGACTTCACAAAAAATCTCTTGAATATCTGCAGGTAGAATAATACACTGCTCGCAAAATTTAGGGCAATTTCATTAGCTTTGTGAGCAGTACAATATTTTAGAACATTATGACAATTAAGGTATTATAAACATTTATATATTTATATATTATATTAAATTATATATAACTAAATCTATTATAAACATATACAGTCACATGTTCAAGAGAGAGCAAGACATCCATTCATGTTTGCCCTAAATACTGCAGTTTTAAATTTTAACTCTTTAAAGTGATTTTTTGTAGGCTGGTTTTAAGTGCATCTTAAGTGCACACACACACAGACGCACACACACAGACGCACACACACAGACTGTATATTTTAGTAAAGCTTGCTTCAGGTTTCAGGAAGGTTCTGGGGCATCAGAGCCTCCCCCAGGTCCTAGTGCCAGAATTATTACATTGTGGCAGGGAACATTGCGGTTCCAACGACGTAAACGAGCCCTGTAAGGTTTAATCAGAATACAGGACAAGGAATCGGAGCCTCTCTGATGAAATACAGAACCTGTTAAAACCCGTCAGGATCCCCCAACAAAGTTTATTTTTAAATATAAAACTGATCAGATACAATTATGTACAAAGGGTCAGTTTATTCCACTGCAATTTCTCCTACCCTCCAAAAAGTCCAGCAATGCATACTACATGTAGTCAAGCATTTCTGTCTCCATTTCATTTTCACTCCCTTCTAAAGCTTTGTATTCTTCGTCATCCTCCTCGTCTTCGTCCTCTTCACTCTCTTCTTCTTTGCGTCCGGCCCGGACGGGCTTCAACTTTGGGCTAGACAGACCTGCTAAGAAGCAAGGGACCATATTACTGAAGTTGTGTAAAACCTGTTTATGTTGTACAATTATAAAGCGCCTTTAGAAAATTATAAAAATTTTTGTATTTAGCAGAAACCCGTATCCAGAGTGACTTAGGCCAGACTTTTTTTTTAAAAATTGTTTGTTCCTCGGATGTCCCTACTTAAGAATCTACTGGGGACGGAGGAAAAAAATATATAAATAAATCTTTATTTTTCAGCACTTTTCAATTTCTCAGGGACTATGTGGAATCAATACAAGGAAGGAGGAAGAAATAATTTTTTTTTAATTTAAAATTAAAATTTATTCAATCTACAATTAAATTAAAGTGAATCTGGAAACAAATTTAATGAACAGAAGAATACCGTTGGCTCTCCACAGGAGGGCGGAAAAAGCTAAAATGTTTTTTTTAAAATTGTTTTTATTTTAACCATTAGTACGGCGGATCCGCCAAATACCAAAAAAAAAGGGGTTTTTTTGTATTCTTTAAATATGATCGTCGGCGGATCCGTGAAACAAGTAATAAAAAAAGTCTGGCTTTATCAAAGAGACTGATAATACTTATACATATTTTTTAAACCGTTCTAATGGTGGTCTAAAACTTTTGCACATTATCGTATATATGGTGTAAAATGATATTGTTAGATTTTTTTAAATAATTAATTCCGTTTTTACTCCTAACAAACTCCTAATTAGTTCATGTATATTTTCAGCAAACCTTTGCATGTGTTACTTCATAATTTTATCTATCTCTCAAAAGTGCTTTATTATAACAAACAAAATGATGTACATTTTAAAGTAAAACAAAATGCTTTACAATTAAAAATGAATATGAAGAAGATCCACAAGAACTGCTAGATAATCTGATCCTGTTCATGCTCCATCACTGTCGGTGTGTTTTGACCCTCTTCGGTGACCATACACCCTACTGAACACAATGCGGGGGCACTCTGGTCCAGTTTGACCTGCTACTGTTAAATTCACCCTCATAAATATGAAATATCACTTACTACTCAATCACCATAATAGAGTTTAAATCTCATTTGCTTAATTGAACATCTTTTTATGACTTTTATTTTGCTTTTCTGACCATCTCACGCTACTTTTTGGAATATAATTTTTGTGAGCAGTGTAATGAATGAATATAAATCGTGGCTCTGGACGTAGATCATATTGACCAATGTCTTCTGTGACTATTAAATTAACTACAGTCTAAATAAGACCCAAAACTATAACGCGTTCAAAAACGATAACCTTACTATTAACAATTTCTATAATAATGGCCGTAGATGATTAATGCTGTGAATGTTTTTTGACCTTCAGCCTCCACTTTTTTCTTCAGTAGTTCATTCTGAGGGTGTAGATGCTGATTTTAGCAGCGGTACCTCGTTAATCATCGTTAATTTGTTCTCAAAAGGCACGTATTCATTTATATGGAATGAAAAATCGATTCCAGACCTCCCAGACATGCGTTTGTTAAATGAAACTATTAAATTTGTGTGTAATTAAACTCGCTAAATAAGGAAAATTGGATTAAACCAATTAAAATTGAACTCCACTGCGTTCCTCTCTCGCCGTCACCTGTTTTAAAGCCTTTTTGTACTTAGTTCTTATACTTTTCCTTTTTTGCCAACGGCCATCGTTGACCTTGTTGAAAAAATCTAAAATAAAAAAGAAATAAGACGTTTACAGCAGATTTAAGAGCTACTGTGAGACTGGCACGTGCCCTTCTGTTTGGTCTGGAGCGGGCGTACGGACGGGTCAAGTTTTTGGCACTCATTTCTTGTCTTATCTGTTGAGAAGTGAATTTGGAGCGTTGCAAATGAAGGAGCGTCAGCTGCCTAAAAGGCTATTTAAGTGTCAAATTTCTGACCTGAGCCGGTCAGGTCCCTTTTTGAGTCTTGGTCCACTCAAGGTTATAAGGTACTGATGTTTAAGGAGTTTTTCCTTGCCACTGTTGAGCCAGGCTTGCCCCGGTTTGGGATTAACCATGGAATGTAGCGCTATAGAAACAAATCTGAGTTGACCCCACCCCCCACCCCGTTCTCTCCCTTTTTAGCACCATCACTACAGTCACAGTGACGATTACTACACAGAGAGCAGTCGTGGCTCGGACCTGTCTGACATCATGGAGGAGGATGAGGAGGAACTGTACTGTGACATGCAGCTGGAAGAGGGACGCCGGCGCAGCATCAGCTCTCACAACACACTCAAGGTACGGACCCCACACTTGAGAGGCCGACCCGGTGCTGCAGGGGTCCCGGTCCGGGGTGGGAACAGGCACGAAGGGATGGAGAGAGAGCGCTCGTCTATAGGGCGCCCCCTACGGGACGGTGTTAGTTGTTGGACTGGGTTAACACAGATTCGGTTCAGACAGAAAGGCTGAAGATTAAAGTGAAGACGAGAGTTTGGAGCTTAGACGAATCCAGACACGTAGGCTGAGGGATTGAGGGATTTAGGGTTAGTATGAATGGGTCGTAATGAGACCACAGTTTTGTCTGTTCTGTTCTTTCCTATTGACCCTGGGAATATTGTACATAACCCATGGACGAAGCAGAACAATAACCACGGAATAAACAATATGGAAAGGCTAGAAAACGTAAAGGGGTTTTATAGAACAGGCCTGCCAACATAAAGCACTGTACAAAAGTCTTAAGCCACCACTAGATGTGTTGCTTTAGCATTGGTATTATGGCCCTATATAACATCCTCTCTGCTCTTGGACTTAAAAAGACTTGGATTGGTCACTCCATAATCCCCAGTGACACTGATCCTCAGTCCAATCTTCCCCCTTCTGAAAAAGTGGTATCTAGACGGCTAGCCTTTCAAAAGGAGCTCATAGAAGCTGTATTTCCTGTCCCGTTTCAGTTTTTAAAACACTGTATACACCAAGGTTATAATAGTTCTGGATTTTTCATTATAGTTTAGTTTTATTTCGTTTTGACTTTTTTTTTTCTCAAATTCAGTTAGTCTTAATTCGTTTTTAAGTTGGCTTTGCTAGTTTTTATTAGTTATTGTTTTTATTTTTTTAAATGCTTAGTTTTTGTTTCGTTTTTCGTTAATTTTAGTATTAGTTTGAGGTTTTTTTATACATTCGGTTATTTTTCAGGTGCAGGATCCAAAAAGGTCAGAGTAGGTATTGTGTAATAAAAACTCAACAAAAGATACCATTTAAAACATTTATAAAATGACTGTTAAACAACTAACTGTATTCTCATAAAGAGACTGAGAGATAATGATATATGGTGATAATATCATTTCTAAATCAATGCTGTGTCTAATATGAGGCTGGCCTAAGACTTTTGCACCGTGCTAAAGCTCATTAATGTAATACCACGAGGACTTTTTGAACTCCTGCTATGTATTCTTGTTAAAGCCCCGCCCGATCCAGGCTCGTACCCCCTCCCACCCCAACTATCAGTCATAAACTAGTGAGTGTTGGCAGGGCTGCTTTATTTTCCTTTGATTCTCACTTCCAAGTGCAAGAG
Source organism: Parotocinclus spilosoma (assembly GCA_033117975.1). Classification (NCBI taxonomy): domain Eukaryota; kingdom Metazoa; phylum Chordata; class Actinopteri; order Siluriformes; family Loricariidae; genus Parotocinclus; species Parotocinclus spilosoma. The sequence continues at coordinate 5,039 of JAVSBV010175875.1, read as the reverse complement.
TTCAGAAAATAAGCTCCAAGAGGGGGATCTGATCTGATCCGATTTTGGAGTCAGTTCATTGGGGGCAAAGTCAGATCTCTAAAATCTTGGCAGGTGATCAGGGTTTAAGGTTGGATCTGAAGATTTTGTAATGAGGGTGGAACACTCAAACTCTACAGGGCTTCCCTGGCTTGAGTTACAGAGGTGCTTGAAAGTTTGGGAACCCTTTAAAAGTTTGTATATTTCTGCATAAACAGAAAATGACGATGGTTGGTCATTTATTTTAATCTGTGAGTGGAAAATTTGGGGAATAGGTAAACCTCTAGGATTACGAAACTGTAGAGTCAGATGTTTACCATTGACCTAATAAAGTCTAATCTTTACAACATTATGGAACTTTCTAGGACCATCATTACTCCGGACAAACAAAGAACACCAAAGATCACTGTAAGAACAAAAAAGTCAAAGTCAATGAGATCACAAAGGGGTCCAGGGTAACTACTAACCAACTAAAGGCCTCTTTAGCTAACGCTGAATGGCGTGCAGGGAACTCGGTAACTTTCTGTAGAAGGGAGGAAAAAAAATCTTTGTTTTAGACAAGAAGGGAGAAATAAATGAAAATAAAAAAAAATATATATATATATAGATAAAATTAAAGTAAAAGTGAATCTGGAAAAAAAATTAAATGAATAGAATAAAACCGTTTACACCGGAGGGTAAAAAGCTAAAAAAAAATTATTTTTTAAATTTCAACCGTTGGTGCTGCGGCGAATCCGAGAAATACCAAAAAAATATAATTTTTTTTTGTATTTTTTAAATATGATCGTCAGCGGATCCGCGAAACAAGCAATCAAAAAAGTCTGGCCTAAGAGACGCGGGCGGACAAGCCAGAAAAACGATTTGTAGACTCAAGAGATTTTAATGGTTTAAATGAAAAAAAGAAAACCGAGCATTACAGCGTAAGAAACGTAGTGGCGGTAGTATTAGCTGTGCTGCATCTTGTTTAAGTCGTCTTGCTACCATGGATGGAAGATTTTAATTCTGAACTATAGCAGCAAATATCAAACTACATTGTCCTGAATCTCAGGAAATTGTTATGGGTCTAAGCCCAAAGTTAATCTGTACAGGTAAACAGAGTAAAATTTCAAGTTAATACGTAGGCCTTTAATCAGTCCGTTTCTGGTTCACATCCCATTATCATGCAGAAATAAGTGATATTGGATCATTAGGTCTAATTTACACAAATGCATTCTCTTTAACCACTTATCTAATATTTAATAATACAATATTTCAGATTCGATTTATACAGAAATCTAGAACCTTCCAAAAGGGTCCACAACCGTTCAAGCACCTCTGTATGGGCACTGAGGGAATAGTTCAGCCAAAACCCGTACAGATTTCCAGTTACCCCTGCTCTGCTCTAATCAGCTCTGTGTTTCCTGAAGTGTGAGGCTCATGGTGTTAAACTGTCACCGGCAACCAGGTCAGTCCCGTACCTTTATTAGGGTTGCAAAGGGGTGGAAGATTTGCGATAAATTACCAGTAAATTACCGGTAACTTTCCATGGGAACTTTGGAAACTTTGGGAATTCATGGGAATTTGTTGGAATTAATAGAAAATGTTGTATAATTTAAAGGAACTGTATCAAACACTATCATCAATGTACCGTGTTTTTATCAGCAGCAGACATATTACATTCCAATAACAGTATTACATTGAACAACAATACAACAGGCATAACAATACAAACAATAACTATGACACAGTTGCAAGCAGAACTTTAAAAATGCTTAATTCTTTCATTGAACAATCAAAAGTTCTCTCATAAAAACTCCTCATTTGGTCCTAATGTAAGCTTTCAGTAGGGCTCACTGTCAGCTTTCTAAAAATCCGCTAGATATGGGATGTACATGTGATGGAGGAATGAACAGTGGCACTGGTACAGTGCCCGGGGTGGGTGGGGGTGGTGGTGTGGGGGTGGGGGGGGGTTAAGTTTCTGAGGAGCAGCTTTGCTATTCAACTGCTTTGGTATCATATCTAATTATTTTAGCCAAGAGCCAAGATTATGCTTCAGTATGTTTGTTTTTTTTTTTTTTACCAACTACATGTAAGTTTCTTACCTTTAGCTTTGAATATTCCCATTAAATCCCCATTAATTCCCGATAATTCCCATAATTACCTATTTATTTCCGTTAATTCCCATGGTAAATTTCCCAACCCGGAATTTCGCAACCCTAACCTTTATCAACACAAAGAACAGTGGCACAAGTACAAAAAAGATTCTGATGGTGCCGTACCCCTGGAGACTGGAACAGGACCGACCCTGGACTAATCACAGCTCAGTCCCCACCTTGCCAGAGGTGGGATACGAATCAGGCTAGCTCAGCACTAGACCACCGGTTCGGCATGCTGAGAAACCCCAGGTCATACCCTTGTCTGTGATCTGAAAGAGTCTCGTCCTGTTGTGTTCCAACCTCCCGAGTTGCCACTATTAACAGATTCACCCGTGTTTTGGAGCTCCTTGCACTAGAGGCTCGGGTCCGGATCGAGAAGGGGCTGGATCACGCCGAGGCTTAATGCATGCGAGCGGGTTCTTTGTGAGATCAATGTACAACGGTGAATGGTGTTTGGTCCAAACTCAAACCATTTGGTTTTGAGTTTGGGTCACATCACTACAACATGAGCCTCAAACACGATGAAGCAAAAGTTTAACCAGAAGCGTTTCAGGATAAGAGAACCTTTCCCAGTTGGCTGAACTACGTCCCAGAGCTTTAGGAATGGAGGAATGGCTTCAGTAGTTCTCCATGCCAGCCTGAATCCATGACTGATGATTCCTCTGCTCTAACACCTCATTCAGTTCAGGACTGGGATTGGGAACTTCTGGTTTAGCACACACACGCTGGCTGTACACACACACACACACACTGCATGTGTCCCGGATCAAACCTGCTCGCTGTAGATTCAGATCTTCGGACACGTCTTTTGACCGGACGTGTTGGTTCAGGTTACTGTGCACTAGAGGAACGCTTACCGTGAGCACACATCTCATAACTGATGGAACTGTTTGAGACGTCTGTGCACGTGTTCTGAACATGCCAAGCAGACGTGTGTCATGTATGTTTAAATCAGGGGTGGACACTTACAAAATCATGGATCAGGAGTAGTGGGAATCCTGAAAAAAGCGCCGTTTAGCGTCCTTCAGACGAGCGTCCGTTCTTTTAGAAACAGATGCCTTCAGGGTTCACAAAAAACCTCATGTCAAGTCAAATTGATTTCTATAGCGCTTTTTATAACGGAGCATTTTCTCAAAGCAGCTTTACAATCTTCTATGATCTTAAAAGACCAATCCCAAAATGAACAAGCCTAGGGCGACAGTGGCAAGGAGAAACTCAGTGAATGTAGAAGGAAGAAACATCGGGAGGAACCAAGACTCAAAAAGGGACCCGACCTCCATGGGTGGCCTAGATGTTAATTAAATAAATACTTAATACTTCAGTATATTAAAGTAATAGTAAAATTAAGTAAAGAATGTAATTTAAATAATAATAGTAACATTTGAGTTAGTAATATAATAAGTAACAAAATAGATTTTAAAATCAGTTCTCAGTGGGAGGTCCTTGAAGGAACATTGTCTCTTCAATTCAATTCAATTTTATTTCTATAGCGCTTTTTATAACGGAGCATTGTCTCAAAGCAGCTTTACAATATTATATGATCTTCAAAGGCCAATCCCAAATTGAGCAAACCTAGGGCGACAGTGGCAAGGAAAAACTCCCTGAAAGTAGAAGGAAGAAACCTTGGGAGGAACCAAGACTCAGAAAGGGACCCGACCTCCATGGGTGGCCTAGATGTTAATTAAGTAAATACTTAAAAGTCTATATATATTAATAGTAACATTAAGTAAGTAATATAATTAAAAGTAATCATAATATTTAAGTTAGTAATAAAATAAATAATATAAATAGATTATAAAATCAGTCCTCAGTGGGAGGTCCTTGGAGGCATCCTAATAACTCGTCTCCTAATAACTAACTGACTGAGGGAGTTCCTGCCCTCTGGTGGGACTGGGTTCTGATGATGGAGACCAGTAGAGTGATGCTGAGGTGGAAGAACGTCTAAGTGTGTGGTGCTGGAACTGGTACCGGAACTACTAGTCCCTCTGTGGTTCCAGATTCTTAGTTAGTTGTGCAAATCAAGACCTTAAGTTATAAATCTGATCTTGAGATCTGCGTCGGATTCTGGATCTCTCGTTTGTCCCTGACCTGCTTACCTACAGCACGGTGGCGGTTGTTTCGAAGCAGAGCCTCGAGTTTGTTTCCTGAATGGAGACTCTTAAGAGTTATGACTCATAAACTGGCGCTGTCGTCGCTCGCCCCAAACCCTTTTGGGATCTCGCACCAGGATTCCAGCGTCTTTCAAAAAACAGGCATATGTGGGTTTAGAGAGCCACCTCCATAAATCCAGAGCGAGCTATAAATAACGGTGTGTTCACTCGGGGGCAAGCGGGATCGTCAAATGGGATTAAAATGTTTACTTTTGCGAGCGCCGAAGCTCCAGGGCCGAGCGGTGCCGTACGTCATGTTTAAATGCACTTCCGATTCATCACTCCGTCCTGCTGCTCCCGGAGCTGAGCATCAAAGTCGTTAAGCTGCTCCAACACGGGCGCTTCGGAAAGTTCGGAGCGCAGCGCGGCCTCCGTCACGGTGCAGGGGTGCCAGGAGGGGCTGCCAAAAACATTCGATAGAGCTTTTTATAACGGAGCATTGTCTTAAAGCAGCTTTATAATCTTATATGATCTTAAAAGGCCAAGCCAAAATTGAACAAACCTAGGGCGACAGTGGCAAGGAAAATCCCTGATAGTTGAAGGAAGAAACCTTGGGAGGAACCAAGACTCAAAAAGGGACCCGACCTCCATGGATGGCCTTAATTTAAGTGAATTGGAATGCAGTCGAATCTGCTTATTCGGACCAAATCCTAAAGTCCCGAAACAAATCCTATTATATACGTGTAATGTTATTCACTTATTTGGACCAAAATTCCGCTTATTCGGACCAAAGAAC
>JAVSBV010175846.1:0-13531 GCA_033117975.1 Parotocinclus spilosoma | reverse complement strand
ATTAAGCGGAATTTTGGTCCAAATAAGCAAATAACATTACACGTATATAATAGGATTTGTTTCGGTACTTTAGGATTCTCTATATCAATCTCTCTATGTCAATTACATTGTAGAATCCTGAAAAGGTTTATACAGGCACTCCCCATTTTACAAAAGTTCAGTTTGTGCTTTGACTTTCTAATGGGAATCCAATAATAAACATAAATAAACATATGGCAGCATTTTTACCAAAGTAGCCATCTGACTGAGCTCAGGATCAGCATATAGACCAACCATTTTGGTTGTTGTTTTTCACTTTTAATGCATAATGCAATAAAACATGGGATATTATCAACATGAGATAAGCAACAATATATTATAAGTGGAAAAAATCTTCTATAGGCTACACTGCCAAGTATTTAATGCAACTTTTCTTTACACTTGAGCAATAGCAGCATCTGGCAGCTTCATCAGGATAACAACGGGAAGATCAGGAATGGTCTTTTTGGAGGAGCAGCAGCAAAAAATGACTTTTTTTAGAAGCAGAACAGGGTGAAAAGGCTAAGATATGCTAAAACGAACACATTCTGGAATAAACATCAGTGGAAAAGAGAACTCTGAAGTGACAAATCCAAGTTTGAAATTTTTGGGTCCTAAGCCTGGCCTTTAGACCTCAGGTGTTTATTCTAAGTCAGTCTGGATGAAGGCATCTCATGTGGGCTGTAAATGAAAAAAACATATTGAATGTAAAATTAAACCTGAAGTCTCTTTTTCCCAATCTGCAGGCTGATAGTGAGTAAAAAAGAGCGTCGCTTGGTTAAAGGTTCGGGTTTCCACCTGGATCTCTTGCTGATTGTGACACTGGGTGCCATCTGTCCCCTCTTTGGCCTGCCCTGGCTGACGGCTGCCACAGTCCGCTCTGTCACCCATGTCAATGCCCTGACAGTCATGAGCAAAGCTACGGCTCCAGGAGAGAAACCCATGATCCACGAGGTTAAAGAGCAGAGAGTGACGGGGATGTGTGTGTCCATACTTGTGGGTAAGGGGTCCAAATTTTTATGTCGTAAACCACTAAACTTTAGTGCCATAAACCATTACAAATTAGGACTGGGTGATATAACAAAAAACTTGTATCATTAGGAAAATAAATATCACTGTACAGTACTACTTTCAGGAGTGTGTGTATATATATATATATATATTCACAACCATACACTACAGTATAGCTTAGCCTAGCCTAGCCTAGCCTAGCGTAGCATAACAGTCCGTTAGCAGCTTGGAGAGGATGCACAGGAGATGCGCAGGTGTTTTGATTTTACGCAGATCAAAAGGTTATATTCCTTAAGTAACTCCTTAAGTGTCTCCCAACCTGGGGTCTGCACCCCCCTGAACATTGTGAGAGGGTGCGCTAGGCCTTCTCTGCTTTAAGATGTTAATAGTTTGTGTGTATATATGCCGTTTGTATGTACAGTGTTCCCTCGCCACTTGGCGGAGTTTAAAAAAAAAATAGTAATGATAAAAATATATCACGAATTTTCGCAGTTTGGCGGGTGTTTGTGGAACTCGATCTGCACATGCGAATTACGTGTGGTATAGTTAACGTATACATATACATATATTTGATGAACTTTTACTTAAAAAAAAATCACAAAATGTATAAAAAAAATATTAAAAATATTAATTGTAACAATAAAGGAATGCTATAAATCCTAAAATATTACAATTTACAGTAAATAGCGTATTTACTCAGCGAATGAATACTCACCAAAAACGAGAAGTAACACTAGAGCATCGGCCGCCTATGACCCGACAAGACAAGTTTTTATCTGCGGTTTTGTGTTTGCTGTTTGTGAAAGTTTCATTATAGACTGAATTCATTAAAGCCCTACGATGTTACCCAAACGTTCTGCAAGCTCTACCGCTCAAATAGTGTAGAAATACTTAAATAAATATAGCGTCCCTACGTTGTGGATTTTTATTTATCGCGGGTGGTCCTGGACTGTAACCCCCACCCCCCCATAAACAAGAGAACACTGTATACTACTGTGTATATATATATATATAGCAGACCTACCTCAGGTTGAAAGCCACAGGGTTGCTGGAGTCACTTAAGAAATATAACTTTTTCATCTGCGTAAAATCAAATCACCTCAACACTGCAGACAGAGCTCATTTCTTGGCCAAAAGTCTTCCTGCGCATCTCCTGTTTTGTTTTCTTTATCCTTCTCTTTGTTTTCTTTTCTTTAATCTGACCGAACCTCTCCATGCTGCTAACAGACTGTTATGCTAGTATGCTAGGATAGGCTGGGTTAAACTGGTGTATGTTATGCTCTATGAGAGCTGTACCCAGCATGCCATTTTGCATTCCATAATAATTTTATATACATTCTTAAAAACAATTTTACATCCTTTGTTTTCGCTGTTCTCCACCAAATGGTGGTAAATGAAAAATGAATTCCTTAATGAAAATAAAAATGGAACACTGCATAAACCACTATACCGCCCAGCACCATTCAGATGGCCAATGGTTTCCATTTGTTTCTCTCCTGCAGGCATGTCCATCGTGATGACAGATGTGTTGCGCCACATTCCTCTAGCTGTGCTCTTTGGTATATTTCTGTATATGGGCATCACCTCTTTGACTGGCATCCAGCTCTATGAGCGCATCACACTCATGGTCACACCAGCAAAACATCACCCTGATCACACCTATGTGACTAAGGTGAGCATCTTAAACTGTCTCAGGCCAAGAAGACTGACTGTGAGGGGAATGTTTCACAGAGAATGTGTTTATTAATAATTACATTTTCAGGGTGGCACAGTCTTGGTACTATTGACTCATAGCTCCAGGGATCCCTGCTACAGTTCCTGGCTCGCCCATACTCTGTGTCTCTGGATGTGACACGTTCTGCTCAAGTTTGAATTGGAGTTCTCTGAGCATTCTAATTCCTTCCACAATGCTTTATTACTTTAGGTCAAGTGGTGCCTTTAAAGTGTTCCAGTGTGCATGTGAATGGGTCCTGCAATGGATTGCTGCCCCATGTAAGGTCAATTTTCACCATGTGCGCTGGCTGTGATACTGTACCCTGAAATAGATTATGCAGATAAGCTTCTTAACCTCACTTGTTGGGGTCAGGGTTGCGGGGTGCGACGTCTTTCCCCAAATTTACATTTTGCAGGTGTGAGCGTGCCCTGGGTGAGACGCCATACAATTGCAGGGCTGTGTACGGGTCGCTGGTGCAACACTAGTGGACTATTCCCCAACTTACGTCAATAAGAGAGCAGCTTATTAGTCATGTCTGTATGTGACCCCTGACCAAGCCTGAAGGCACAGCGGGGTCTCGAACACAGGCCCCTACAGTGGTGGGCAACGCTACAGATACAAAATTGTTGCTAGAAAAACCCAAGCTGCCAGACTCCTTTTCCATTAGTACGTTTTTACCTGAATTACCATACTTGAAGGTGAAAGGTTCTTATATTCTGTGCTTTACTGTGTTCAGATTTTATTAACATTACCGCTTTTTCTTTCACGTTTCTAGCTTCGACCAGTTTAACTCCTCCCAAGCCCCCTTCACACATTTCATTGCACCCACCAGGTGGCGCCTAAACCTTCATTTTCCCTTACAAAATGACCCGTTATTAGTAATTGTTTACACCTATATGGTACTTTGACACATTTAGCCTGTGCGTAGCAACGTAGCAACGGTCGACCCAAGTATACAGCTCACACAAAATTAGGGGATACTTCCAAATGAAATATCCCATAATGAAATGTCCCCTGTTTTTTTTTTTAACAGGGTTTTGCTCAAGGGCCCAGAGCTTACAGTTTGGTAGAACCAGAATTTGAAGTAGAGAATTTGAGTCCACTGAGGAACCACTGTCCCTGTGTAACGACTAAATTTTTTTGTGAATGTTTTAACATCTGGTTGTCTCTGAGAGGAAATAAATAATTGTCTCCATGAATAACTCTTTCATTCCCTCTGATGTTGCCCCAGGTGAAAACATGGCGTATGAACTTGTTCACCATAATCCAGCTGTTGTGTATCGTGCTGCTGTGGGTGGTGAAGTCCACCGTGGCCTCCCTGGCTTTTCCCTTCATCCTCATCATGACCGTCCCGCTGCGCCGCTTCATCCTCACCAGGATTTTCGAGGAGAGAGAGCTGGCAGCCGTGAGTGTCCTTCATAATCGTCCTTCATTAAATATGATCACTCTCTCCCACGCACATTCACTCATTTACTCTCACACTTTCACCCAGACACTAATTCATTTCTTAAATCTGTCTCTGTCACTCATTCATCCCTATTCACTTACTTTCTCACTCTGTCATTGACTTATTTTACATTTATTTGTCTCATACATCCACCCACCCCATTTGGCACTTTTCATTGAATTATTCATCCATTCATTCACTAACCATCACTCACTTACTCTCATTCACGTATTCATTTGCTTATCCACTATGTTTGTATAGTCACTCTCATTCATGCGGTCACTCATATATTTATGTCATAATTTACTTTTCCTCATTCATTCATTCATTCATCCGTTCATTTCCAATCACTCAATATCTTGTTTATTAATTTACTTGTTTATTTTCTTTTACTCACTCATATAGTCACTCGCTCACTTGTTCACTCTTTCACTCATTCATTCATTCGTTCACCTAAAACCAGTCATCCACTCAGTTGACTGTTTTCGTACTAACCTATTCACTAGCACTTATTTTCTCACTCATTCACTCGCTGAACTCTATTTAACACATTATTTTACTTCTCTTCACCCGTTCTTTCTCCTTCCCTCACTCGCTCTCCTATCCGTTCACTTACACTCATTTGCATTTTGACTTATTTGTCTCATTTACTCACTCAGTCATTCACTATTTACTCTCTCACTCATCCATTCACCTACCACCTACCACTCACCCTGTCCTATTCTCCATTAACTTTTACTCAATCACTTATTCACCCATACACTCATTCACCCACTCTCACTTTAACACATTCATTCTCACCCTCGCTCACATTCTCATTTACCAATTCATTCACAATGCTCTCACTCATTCATTCGCTCTTACCTATTTTATACTAAGTCACTCGTTCATATATCTATTCATCCATTCATCTAACTCATTGAACATGTACATGTTTTTATTTTCACCTAATCAGTGTTTCCGAAATTCACTCTCCCTCAGCCGCTCGCTCCCGTTTGCTCTTATTCACACGTTCACACACTTTCACTCATTCGTTTACTTTTACCCTTTTATTTTCTAACTGAATCGTTTACTCACTCCCATTCACCTTGCTCACCAGCTCACTGTCATCCCTGATCATAAGAAAAGATGAACTTTTTAACTACGTTATTTTATGGATTTTGAAGACAGGCACAAAGTTTGCAGGGTCACGTGATCACAGTCACATGATCAAAGAGAATCCAATAAAAACCGAAGACACTGTAAACTCATATTAATGAACACATGCTTGGGTCACATGAGTCATTCATTCCTGTATATGTTACTACATGCGCCTGCCGTCTGCAGCTCTATGATCTCAGTCATGCTTAACCGTTCTGAAGCAGGTGTGTTTTCCAGCCCAGCGTGCCGCTGTGTGAAGGCATGCGCGATATGGTTCGCGTCCTAACACGGATCGTCTGTCTGCCTTTTTCTTCTCACAGCTGGATGCAGATGAAGATTCGCCCAATTTCGATGAAGACGGTCGTGATGAGTACAATGAGATCCACATGCTTGTGTAGCACTGTGCTTTTCTGGCCTTCCACTTCAGCAACACGACATTCCCGGGCTAAATGAGCTGTACAGGTGAAACTGACCGTGACGTGTAACAAAGAACTCCGATAATCCGAACCTCCTCAAACGTTCGTGTTTCTATTCATGTGTTCCTATGCTGTGCGACATTGCAGATATTTGATAGAGAACATTCCGATTTAGATACCTTTGTGATTGTTATTTCGATATTTATTAATTTATTTGTTCTAGTTTCAAATTATTTTGAAAACTTGAAAAAGGGGCCTCCCGATCTTGCTGACTTGTTCGTTTCGTGGCCCTCATCCTGGCTGCTATAGTGCAGTCGTACCTTGCTGTCTGAAAGCACCTTGTTTTCGTTTGGCTAGTGAATATCCATGTAGCTCAAGACCCGTGACATTATCTTTTGGAATATTTTCGAATCATCCTACCTACAGTTCTTTACAGAAGTCTTAGGCCACCATTAGATTTGTTGTTTTAGAAATGGTATGATTACCAAATATAACATGTGATCGGACCCAAAATTTTTATTGTAATGAATCTTTATTCTGATCTTTGTTAGATTTAGCATATCTTAGTCTTTGTAGTCTGCTCCCCTTCCGAAATTGTTATTCCATGGCTGCTACTCTTTCAAAAAGGCCATCTATGATCAAGCTTCTTTGGACTGTACAAGGGTCAACTTGGCAACCCGATGAAGTTGCCAGATGCTGCTATTGCTCAAGTGTAAAGCGAGGTCACACTAAATAACCTATAGTTCATTCTGGGGTTTTTTTTCCAGAATTTTACAGAATTTCTGTATGATCTTTGTGTAACCTAATAAAGAAAAAGAGAATTAATTATATATGTTTATTATACCATTACAATGGTATATCTAATCTAATAGTGGCTTAAGACTTTGTCAAACTACTGTACTGTCAGTAAAGTGAGGTTTTTTTCAAGTCTTGTTTTTTTGTCATGCATTACCTTTTATCTTTGTCTGTACTTAGATCCCTAAATTAGTACATACTAAATGCTCTAAGTGAAAACTAAATCATAGTCAGAGACAAAATGCCGTTTGGCTTATCACCTCTTAATCTGACTGCTAATTTATGGAGGCATGTATATCTGATACACATTTACATTTAATCACTTAACAAATGCCCTTATGCAGAGTGACTTACAACAGATACAGTTTCACGATCCGAAATATTTGTGATCAAGCAACCGATTTGGTGGAGCTGGGATTAAAACCGAAGAGCTCTTAATCCACAGTCAACCTTAAACACTAAATATTTCCAACTCTATTTACAATGTACAATCCAAACAACTATGGGTTAAGGGCCCAATAGTGGCATTTAAACCCTGGACCTGCTAATTAACCACAGCCTAAATAACATTGTTAGTCAGCAGACAGCCGTATTCAGAGTGACTTACTACTGATACAGTCATACAATCTAAACATTTTGATGTTAAGGCTCTAGATGATTCAGTTTGTCAGAATTGGGATTTGAACACTGGACCATGTGGTGTACAATTTTAACCAGAAGAGCCACCACAGCTATACATTCAGTACAGTCTCTCAGCCATGGTTGCTCTTCATTTGAGTTTAATTATAAATATGAATGTTTAAGGAAATCAAGCAGGTGTTTCTCAGCGCTGAGGTACAACTGTGGTAGCCTAGTGGTGATGATACTGGACTATGGACCAGAAAGGTTTCAATCCCACATTCATTCTGTGTCTGGTTTCAATCCCACATTCATTAGGGTGTCTGCTAAATGACATTAATGTAATTGTAAATAAAAGCCCTGTGAGGGACTTTTCCCTGCATCAGATTTCAGAGTGAAAGTCTATTTTGTGTAGTTTCTTATAGGCTAAAAAGTTATAGTTAGATAAAATTTTCATTTGTGGTTACATGAAATTGGTTACAAGGATCTCATTGTAAAAGTCATCAGTTTAAATGTCAGTGACAGGTAATTCAGTGCCCCAACGCACAACCCAAGCAATCCTAGATCAAATATCCTGGTCTAGGCAAAAACTTTGGCAGCTTGGCAATGCGACTCACTCACTCACTCACTCACTCACTCACTCACTCTCTCTCATCCATCCACTTACACTCATTCACATACATACCTGCTCATTTGCATAGTAAGTTATTAATTATTCACTTATTCACCCCAAAATTCAATCTTATTTCCTCTCTCACTCATCCATTCACCTACATCCTATTTATTTACTTTAAATTTCATTTCATTTCATTTTCATTCATTCATTTATTCATTTCATTGCTCACTTTTAACCATTCACTTGAATTCAATCACTAATTCATCCATTCATTTTCCTTATTCATTTACTCACCCACTCTCACTTCTACACATTCGCTCACCGTTTCCATTTACCCATCCGCTCCTTCTGCCTTTTCACTTTTATTCACTATTACACATTCTCTCACTCATTCACTCACTCATTTTACATATCTAGTTTTGCTGTAACTTACTTGTTCACATCTTCATTCAATCACTCAGTTACTCAGCAATTCACTCCCATTGCTTGCTCATGCATCCATTTAAATATCTCATTCACATATGAACAGTCATTGGCACTCGACCACATCAGAAAATTTGTTTTAGGACTCATTTGTTCAGCACTAATTTAAATTCAGTTTGGTACGAGTCGACTTATTCCAGCCAAAAGGTAGAATCACGAATCGGTTTCACAATAGCTCTCGTTCAGCTTTGCTTCTTGTGTTTTTTAATTTTGCATCTACAGTATAGCATTATTAGTGCAAATAAACCCACATTTGTCCTAAGAAGGTGACATCATAACCATAACCATAACTAAACCAGTGAGAACCACTGCTCAGTGTGATACCATGTAAGGGCTGCCCAGGCGGCAACCAGCTGAGCAATAACACCCTGGGTTTGCCAATGGACTTAGTATATTGGTTTTGCTTTTGGCTTTCAATGCATTATTCAATAAAGTAATTGGGCTTTTTTAACACTTCTCTATAAATTAGGCTTTTTATTAATGTATTATTTTGCCCATATATATGTTTATGTAAGTTCTAAGCATTTTAAGCATGTTTAAGGTCGACTCCCCTACAAGATACAGTACAGACTATTGTAAACCTTTTGGCTGATCATACGTCGGGATTTGTCGGGATGTGACCCCATCGTAAATCAGAAAGCTGTACAATATATCTACACTAGTGCATATAATTCCTCTTGCAGTGTGGATTGACTCAACTTAGATTATGTGTTTCTTTATGGGAAAAATGCGTGTTTTTTTCGGCACCAGATGAGCCTTCTGGAACGCATTAATGGCGAGTACCGAGGTTCCACTGTAATTCTTTTTCCCTAATCAAAGTTTTACCATGTACTCTATTAGATGTAATGTAAATAATATAAACCCTTTATCCATTCCACAATGCTCTGGCAATCCATAGACACTGATTGAAAAAAGTTTTGAAAATCCCATACATTCAAGAATATCAATGAAGCTAAATAGGTCTCTTATCAAAGGAGGCTTACAATTAATAAGAGCAGTTAAAGCTTAAGGCAGTGGCGGCTCGGAAAAAACAGGATTTGACCAGTTGAGTTCAGCCCAGAGTCTTTACCACTAGGTCACCCCCCTCCCAGTGAAACCCTGTCTTCCACAGGGGGACTGATATTCATAATTTCAGCATAACTCTCTATTTTCTTTCACCTAGGCTTAAAGCAGTAATAGCTCCTGACAGTCTGTCTGGCCGTCATTCAGAACGGCATCACATTTATGAATGTGGTTTTCCTATAAAAGATTTCCGAACACATTATTGTTACTGTCTTGGCTTTCGCTTCCTAATCTAAATGCTGGGTTAAGTCTTCAGCTATAATTTTTTGACACAGTTTACGCAGTCAAAATAAAAGGAATAAAGTGATTTATTGGTCGACTCGAACTTCCCATTTATCCAAACGGCTTATTAATCTCAGTTTATCACACAAATACTTAGCTAGACACAATCATATCCTACACCTAATGCTTTGTGTATGAGTAATTAACCTGAGCTTAGTTCATAACCCAGGACAGAACACAGTAAGTAACATCCAAAGGCAATTTAAAGTAGCCAGAATAAACCAATGAAAGAAGAACAGTACAGATAGTAGCTTGAGTGATTAAATCCCATCATTTACTCATCATTTTTGGCACCTGAGGAGCCTCCTGAAACAAATTACCTGTATTTATTTTCACCTTATCATTGTTTTACTCATTCACTCTCTCAGATGGAATTTATACTGCTCACAGAAATTAGGAAGTACTTCAAAATGAAATCTCCCATATTGAAATATTCCCTAAATATTCCGAGAAGTGTAGTTGGTGTGCATTGTGCCAAGCACCCTTCGTCCACTCCACAATGCTTCACCAATCCATAGACATGGACTAAAAAAAAAATATATATATATATTTATATATATTTAATCTTATCAATGAAACCAAACCGATCGTTCTTCATAACGAGTTTTTGCATTCGCCTTTGTTACAGTGGGAACTTTTTTTCCAAAGCTTATTTATTAGAGTGGGATTTCAGAGATCAGGGTACGACTGTAATATGTCAGGGCAATCATGTCACAGATCTTTATGCAGCTTTACGATGAAGCCATGGGCTGTGAACTGAGTGGATTAGCTTGGGAATTGGTACAATGAGATAAGGGTAAAAGAAATGAGTGCAAAACACTAAATAAATATTAGGCTACGTTCACACAGCATGTGAGGTATCCCAATTCCAAATTTGAAAAGTATTTTTACATTGTCTTTTGAATGTTATGAAAATTGTACAAGATGAATAGCAACGCTTCACATGACCCAGTCGTCCAGAGATCAAAACAATCAAAATAGAGACAACAGTAACTGGTGCTACTTTGGTTTGCATCCTTGACTTAGTTAAACTTCAACTTTATTTTTTTCCCCTAAACAATTTTGCCAAGTCCTCCTGTGACCATGTTTGGCCATTTCTTTAGAAATTCCATAACAGTTCTGATATGTGACATCAACCCAAATATTTATGAGGTTGGTTACTTTGCTGTCCCACCAATGAAAACCTCCCTCACTGCCATCATTTTCCCTTCTCCCAACTTATGACATATGTCGGGTTGGAATGACGTAAAAGTACTGCCACATATCGGACCCGTTTTGAATCTCAGTACCATATATGAAAGTGGCCCAAATAAAGAAAATGTCAGATTCAGTGTTTTTTTTTCTCCCCGTTTACACTGCCCCAAAGATAACACATCTGTGTCACATG
The DNA here is from genome assembly GCA_033117975.1 of Parotocinclus spilosoma. NCBI lineage: Eukaryota > Metazoa > Chordata > Actinopteri > Siluriformes > Loricariidae > Parotocinclus > Parotocinclus spilosoma. Next base: position 2,542 of record JAVSBV010175846.1, on the reverse strand, counting down.
ACACAAAGATCAGATTTGGGGCCAATTTCTTTTCCTTTTTTCTTTTCTTTAATCTTTGCTTAAAGTTTATTTATTTTCCGCTGCAGCCATGTCCTCCTGTGGCCGCGATCGACCATTTCTTTAGAAATTTCCCCAAACGCTGGGCGGTTCTCATATGTGCCTTCTAATTTTGTATGCACAGAGACATGGACCCAAATATTTATGAGGTCTGTTAGTACGTTATGCCGCCACTGAAAACCTCCCTGACTGCCGTCATCACTTTCCCTTCTCGAGCTGGTCGAGTTGGAATGATGAAAAAGTCGCATTGAATTTCAGTACCACATTTAAAAGCCCAGAATCGATCTGAAAATGTTAGATTCAGCATGTATTTTTGGTTCACACTGCCCCGAAGATAACAGGCCTGTGTGTCACATGATGAAAAAGATCAGATTTGGGCCACTTTTACCTGCTGTGTGAAGGTCCTTTAGTCAGCGCCCATAAGTTCACTGCCTGCAGATCTGAGTTGCCTTCTTTCAGTAGTACCTCAGTATTTAAGTTTAATCAGGTGGATGCATTTGCTGTCTAGTTCCTTATGCTTGCTGATGATTGGTCGATTGATTTTACACCATTTCTGTGGAGGACTGGACTTGATCGGCTGCGTTTGTAAAAGTTAATAACATGGATCGAAATGGGATGATCTTTATATTTAATTTTGTGTGTTTATAATATGAGACTTATTACTGTACAGTGCATTTCTGTTTTATTTTATGGACATACTTAAGACTTTAGGATATAAGATTGATGAACAGAGTATAAAATCTAAAATAATCTTTATTTTAATTCTATATATTAATGCACCAAGCACTTAAAACAGCATTGCTGCCAAATCTGTGAATATATCATGGATCATGGTTTAGGTAGCTCTGGTGGCTCTGTGCTAAGAGCCAGCTTCTTATGGAAAGTTTGTGAGGGCCTTGGTTAGAATTTCAGGTGGGGTCTGCAAGTGAATGTTGTATGGTATGTACAGTGGAGACCAACAGCCTTAGGCCACTAATGAAAATGCTCCTGTTATGCATTATTACACTGCCACAAATGAGAAATGAAAAACAAATTAACACTAAAGGTGTTAATTTTTTTTATTAATTGCATTTCAGTTTTAGTAAGGCACATACCCCGAGAAATTGGGGCCTGATAATATCCCTGAGTTGTTGTGTGGTTTGAGTGTAGAGGTGTGCTGTGGCTCATCACGTTCGTAATGGAAACCATTGTATTGATTTAAGAAAAATGCTAAATGATAACTGGTGGCCTCAGAATTTTTTATGAGTTCTTAATGAATTCTGGGTTAAACTCGGTAAGCAGGGGTAAGACAGGATGCTTTGCGTTTGCTTTGGGTTACAGTTGAAACCTTTTGTCTGTCAAACTTTAACAAGTTTAAAGGAAGGATGTGTCCTGTTAAAATCCACATCCGTACAGATCGATGTCATGTTGCAATCAACCTCAGATATCTCTCTGTTTGTATCTGTGTTATTCTTTAACTACAATCTTTTGTGGGTTATGAACAGGTCCGGTGGAGCTCCTGCAGTAAATAACTTTCAGGCATGCTTAAGTATTCCTTCTCTTGTTTGACAACACATTGAGGCTTATCCTGGATCCAGATGCTGGAGATATTGTGTTTAAAGCGAAATCCACCCTTTACACTGTAAATAATATTCTGCCCGTGTACCTGTTGATAGTGTTGCATCACTGTGTACATTATGCAGACCTCAAAATCTCAGCTTCCCAGACCTGGCCCAGTTTCCCACAGGACGTTACATGAGAAGGCTCTTAAATTGTGTTGATTCAATAGTTTTGGTGTATATGGAGATACAGTGGAAGAAGGGTAGGTAATGTTCTAGCCAGCACCTGATATGCTTAATGGCCAAATGGATGTGGACATCCAAACATGTCCTGGTGAATCTCTTATCCCAAAGCATGGGAATTAATACAGAGCATCTGTTGTTAGATAGTCTTTCGGTTAGATTTAAGAACACACCCCAGTACATCTGCTTGGTTTTAACCACAAGACCATTAGTGATGTTGGGTGATCATACCTGCCATCATAACAGTGCCACTAGAAAATCTTTTTGTTTAACTACTGTATTTTGAAAAAAAGGAAACAGTTCTAAAAATATATTTAAAAAAACAGAAAACCAAAATAACAGGGTTAGAAAAGTGATTAACCTCCTGATTTATTACTTTGTTGAGCTACCTTTTGCTTTAATTACAGCATCGGTCTGATATCGCAAGGTGTTGGTGGTGCCACGCACCTTAGATGTGTTTTAGTGAAGAAAACTAGGGCAAAGTACAAGTCAAGACCAAGATGGACATCCATCAAGTCTGAGTCATCATCAAGACTTCTCTCAAGATTGAGACCAGGTTACGATATTTATAATCATACATAGACAAAAAATTTGTAAGTCACTTTACATTCATTATCATTCATTATACATATACAGTCGAATCCGGTTAATGGGACCACATCGGGACGCGATCGTTTTGGTCCTAATAACCGGCTGGTCCGATT
>JAVSBV010175829.1:0-13531 GCA_033117975.1 Parotocinclus spilosoma | reverse complement strand
TTAATAAACATTTAATATGTTACATAGCACGTCCCGTCTTGTAACATAGGGCATGTTCGTTTAATCGGACCAGCTGGCCAAAACAAAATTAGGACCAAAACAATCGATGTGGTCCGATTAACCGGAATCGACTGTATTTAAATAACAGAGATCTTATTCTTACCTTCACAGCACGTCTGTGGAAGTGTATAACAACATGAACAAACAATGTTTCTGATTACCAGAGTACTAGATGCTAATCTGGCTAGAAAAATCATAACTAAAGAGTTTTGAGTTGTTGTATTTTGAGACCAACAGTGTACATATAGAGGAAATTCCAGACCACTATTATCCTCATTTTATTTTTATTATACTCAGGAGTGGTCGATCAACAAAAATCACTCCAAGATTAAGATATGCAATAGTCTGCAAGGTCACCAAGAAACTCCATGTTACCTACTGGGCAAACTAAAGGTTTCTCTCCCACAGAGTAATGGTAACAAGCCCGGACACAACAATAATGGACATCTAATGGATCACTAATAATAAATGTTTTATCTTGCATATTCTAAACTCAGTCACACATTTAAAGTTTATATACACAGTGAGTACTTTTACTATTTTGTTACAAGTTATGTGTAGTTTGTTACCAAGATTTAAATAAAGTGCTCAACATTGAACTTATATGCTAATTAATTAATTACACTTATAAACTATAATAAACAGTACAAACTCTTCTCATTATTGGTGTGTTAGATATCTATTTAATTAGGTAGGTTTACTATACTATTAAAAAAAAACACACACTTAGCATGTGATTATTTGTCTACTTGCATAACCCATAGAATAATTTAGGTAAGTATAAGTGTTTTAACATTAACACAAAGTGTGATGACAATTTGTGTTCATTTAAGTAAGGAATTTATGCACTTCCACAATGTGTGATTGTGTATTACGATACCCGTATCCACTTGTTGGCCCTGTGCTCCACTGCATTCTGAGGCTCGGCACTATATAGTAACCACACACACTGTAGCAGGAGACTTCGACTCTTTTCTGAAAAACAAAATAAACCAAAAAAAAAACGCACCCCCTTAAATTGAAGTGTAACTTAATTTTTGTCTTATTTTTCTAAACGCACAAGGACTATATTAAATGTATAATAAACAATTAGATTACAAATTTATAGAGATACTAAACAGAAAAAGGCACATAAACAGAGGGAGGGAAAAGAATAAAAGTGAGAATAAATGCCCAGCAGGTAGCTACAGGGTTCATTGGAAAATGAGTGTAAATACCTAACCCCTGGAGACCCATTCCTCCATCCCAAATGGGAAACACACCCCCAGCGAGTAAGAGAGTCGTAAATTTACCATCCGCAGTAACATGTGTGTTCCAACAAAGCCTTCCCAGGAACTGGCCCACAAAAGGAAGACTCTTCATGGCTTCAGTGGTACAGTTCTAAAACACACACACACACACACACACACACACACACACACACACACACACACACACACACACACACACACACACACACACATATCAATAACATACCCACATCAAAAAATATGGGACAGAGAAAAAAAGATGTTTCTTTAAAAAAAATCATTTAATTATTTTATTAAGTATCCATTCTTGCATTTCAGGCCTACAACATATTCCAACCAAAGGTGAGCCATTATCAGGCAATTAATCACTGGCAATGAGGTAAAAACAAAACTTATATGATTATATAATAAACAGGTTAGGTCAACAGGTGATTATAATCATGATAGGGTACAAAATCGATTTGTCCACAACAATCTTTGAGTACAAAAGGTTCCCCAGTGGTAAACAAATGTGTAATAAAATTACTTAAATGTATAAAAACAATGTTCCTCAAAGAAAGATTGAAAGGGATTTACGGTACATTTCTTAGTCCAAATATCTTCTGCTTTGTGTTGTCTGCATTAATGCTGCCATCACAAAACTGAAAATGACCTTTGCCAAGGGCACTGACACAGCCCCATACCATGACACACCCTGGCTTGTGGACTGATTGGTCTGACCACACTGTACATTTCCACTGTGTGATGATTTATCCTAGTTGCCTCTGAGCCCAGCGAGGTGGATGCCACATCTGGACATGGTTAACATGAGGCTTCTTTTTTTGCACAGTAACGTTTTAAGTGGTATTTGTGAATGTAAATTTGTGCTAAACATGAAACTTACAATTCTTCCATAGTATTCACAATGTGGATGTTTATTACTCCTAGGTTTTAATGCCTAAGACTACCCCACATTCACAACTGAATGTGCCTGTTAAACCATAAAACATCACTACAAGTAATAAACACATCCCCAAAAAATGCACAGAAATAACACATGAAAAACGTTGACTATCAAGTCACTAGGGCAACACAGTGGCTCGGTGGGTAGCACCGCTGCCTCACAGCAGGAAGGTCCCGTGTTCAACTCCAGGGTGGAGCTGCCTGGGTCGTTTCTGTGTGGATTCTGCATACCTTCCCCGTGTTTACTCCAGATACTCTGGTTTCCTCCCACAGTACAAAGACATGCATGTTAGGTTAATTGCTGTCTCTAAAGTGGGCCTTAGTATGTGACTCTGTGTGTGTGTGTGTGTGTGTGTGTGTGTGTGTGACTGTGTGTGTGGCGCCTTGTCTAGGGTTGTTCCTGCCCTTGGGCCCAGAGTTCCTGGGTGGACATCGGCTGGCCCGCAACCCTGCGTAAATTAAGCGGAAGATAAGTCATGGATTGATGGATGGATGGATGTTAAGTCACTAAATCACAACTATTTTTCAGTGGCGCTTAAAGGTTTGTGATAAATGACCAAAAACATGATCACATTTTCACACAATTCCTAAAAATGCAGATACCACTTAAACAAATGAGACCCAAATATTACATTTGGTGAATTATTGAGGAAAATTATCCAGTGTTACATATCTGTAAGCGGCAAATGAATGCAAACCTCTATCTAGGGATTTCAAGATAATTCAAGATGAAATTGAATTGAATTGGTGTGTTTTCAAATAATGGATTGACATTTCTTTGAGTACTCTACTGCAATTAAATAAAAGGAATGCAATCAAAGTTTCGTCTTCACAAACATTTGTGAAACGCTATCATGGTATGAATAATCTAAGGACCTCATAAAAATACTTGCTCACCAGACTTGAAAATGCTACATATTGCTAAAGGGTTTGCTCTGCTTGCAAGCTCTGCTTCAGTACATTGGTGCTCGAAAGTTTGTGATCCCTTTCTGCATAAATATGACCTAAACATTATCAGATGTCCTAAAAGTAGATAAAGAGAACCCAGTTAAAAATGAGGCAAAGAGATTATACTTGGCAATTTATTTACTGAGGAAAATTATCCAATATTACATATCTTTGAGTGGTAAAAGTATGTGAACCTTTGTTTTCAGTATCTGGTGTGACCCTCTTGTACAGCAATAACTGCAACTAAAAGTTTCTAGTAACTGTTAATGAGTCCTGCACACCGGCTTAGTGGAATTTTAGCCCATTCCTCCGTACATAACAGTTTCAACTTTGGGATGTTGGTAGGTTTTCCTCACTGGTCGCTTCAGGTCATTCCACAACATATCAATGGGATTAAGGTCAGGACTTTGACTTTGGCCATTCCAAAACATTACCTTAATTCTTTTTAACCATTCGTTGGTAGAACAACTTATGTGTTTAGGGTCGTTATCTTGCTGCATGACCCACCTTGTCTTGAGATTTAGTTCATGGGCAGATGTCTTGACATTTTCCTTTAGTCATGGCCTAAATGCAGCAAAACAGGCTCAAACCATGATACTACCACCACCACGTTTCAACGATGGGATAAGGTTCTCATGCAGAAATGCAGTGTTTTCCATTCCCCAAACATAACGCTTTTCATTTAAACCAAAAAGTTCTTTTTTGGACTCATCCGTCCAAAAAAAAACTTCTTCCAATAGCCGCCTGGCTTGTCCATGTAATCTTTAGCAATATGCAGACAAGCAACAATGTTCTTAGAGCAGTGGCTTTCTACTTGCAACCCTGCCATTGTTGTTCAGTGTTCTCCTGATGGTGGACTCATGAACATTGGCTACTGTTAATGTTAGAGAGGCCTTCAGTTTCTTAGAAGTTACCCTGGGGTCCTTTGTGACCTCGCTGACTGTTACACGCCTTGCTCTTGAAGTGATATTTATTGGTCGACCATTCCTGGGGAGGGTAAAATGGTCTTGAATTTCCTCTATTTGTACACAATCTGTCTGATTGTGTATTGGTGGAGACCAAACTCTTTATAGGTGGTTTTTGCAACCTTTTCCAGCCTGAAGAGCATCAACAACTCTTTTTTTGGACATCCTAAGAAATCTCCTTTGTTCGTGTCATGGTACACTTCCACAAGCATGCTGTGAAGGGCAGACTTTGATGGATCCCTATTCTTTAAATAAAAAAGACTGCCCACCCAAACCTAATTGTCATCCCATTTATTTAAAACACCTGACTCTATTTTCACCTTAAAAATTACTGCTAACCCTAGAAGATCATATACTTTTGTCACTTACAAATTTATTTATTAAATCATCATCACTTATTATTAAATCATTTTTCTAAATAAATAAATGACCAAGTATAATCTTTTTGTCTCATTTGTTTAACTTTGTTCTCTCTATATACTTTTAGGACTTTTTTTTTTTTTTAGGAATTTTTAGTGTTCTTTGTCATGAACTTTCAGTTGAACTTCCAGTGACCAGTATGAGAGCGATAACACCAGATTTAACACACCTGCTTAACAAACAAACCTGAGACCTTGCAACACTAACGACTCACATGATACCGGGGAGAGAAATTGGCTAATTGGGCACAATATGGCCATTTTCACTTGGGGGTGTAGGCAGTTTTATTGCCAGTTGTTTAGACAGTAATGGCTGTGTGTTGAGTTATTTTGAGGGTACAGCAGATTTACACTGTTATACAAGCAGTGGACTATCTACTTAACATTGTATTAAAGTGTCATATCTTCAGTGTTGTCCCATGAAAATATGTAATAAAATAGTTACAAAAATGTGAGGGGTGTACACACTTTTGTAAGATACTCTATATGAAACATGATAGTAGTAGTTGCTGTTATTGCTGTGAAAAGGGAGTAAAACCAGATGCATGTACCAATTATTAAAGAGGTCTGGCAATTATCACTTTTTATCACAACACTTACTATTTGTGATATTAAAACATCTTAAAACAACAAACAGTTCCAGTGTGCCCAAACTGTAGGTTCATCAATCAGCATAACTAGTATGAAACAATCTGGAATTTCCTAGCAATGGAAAGACTAAGATTGTTTGCTGAGTGAAAATCACATTAACTACATCTGTAGAGTTTGAAAGGAGGTAAAAATGCCTTCAAATTACCAAGTTTGCAGACTGTTAACTACATTGAGGAAACTGCAATAGTACAAGCAGCTATTTGTCTAATAATTCCTCTGTAAGCCATTTTTTTTTAAATGCTGCAAGTTTCTATAGATGAAATATTGGTGAAATGCAGTAGCTTTCCTGATGATGTTTCTATATTCCAAACGGGCAATGCCTCTGTACTTACAACTATGCAAAAGTTTGTATAACAATATAGCATATTACTACAAATTTAGCTTGTTTAATGAGATCACAATGATAGATTCGCAGAAATACTGTGATTCTGTTCTGGATTTGGTGCTCATAGCTTGGTGCTCAGTGCTAAAAGCTTTTAAAAAATGTGCTACAGATTCCGTATGTCATTAAATTATTCTTGATGCCATGATGAAAATAATTTCAAAACAATGTATATGGTTTAAAGCAGGTATTAAGTAATACTTTTTTCTTTACATGTACAACAACCGGATTACTAACTTCTCACCCCAGAGCATACCAAGAAGAATATAAAAATGTCATAATTGTCTCTCAGGATAACCTGTAAATAAAAGGCGTTTGATGCCCTTGATATAAACTCTTTCCATGCAGCCAGATGGACAGTCACTGATCACCTTTTTAAAGGCATCTACCTGCTTAATGAACACCATATCATGTCAACTTATGCCAACTACTCTCAAAGATCGCAGCTTAGCACATTAATTCAAGATGTGTCCTGCTAATTTACTGTACACTGGAATCCATTTAAAGGCAGAGACCCTTTCAACATGCCTCATGCATACACATACTCAGTGTGACGCTGATTTGTGTGCAAAATGAATGATAACAGCCTAAAGGCAAATTTATCTTATAAAATGTTCCTAAGCAAAGCAGCTCTGGATGCACATAATTAAAGTCTGAATGAATCTTACAAGGCAAGGCCCGGATAGAGATTAAGAGTGCATAAAGTGACAGATCTTAAGAATGGATTTTCATTCTGAATAGAAAATGTCTACCAATGTTATGTTAATTCAAGTGGCAATTGCACCATTCTCTACAACCATATATTAATTTTAAATCTCTTCTAAAAACCTTTCTATTTTCCTCCTTTATTAAATTTTTTATGTGTACATTGTGTTTATTTTTGTTATACTTCATATAAAGAAGCATCCTTGGTTTAAAGGCGCTTTATAAATTAAACTTATTATTATTATTATTATATATTATACATATGTACTCTATATACACACACAAACACACATATGTGCCTATATATGTATATATTCACAAGGTGAAGCAATATGGAAAATTTGAGTCCACAGTGTTTCAAAACTCCAGCAGCACTGCTGTGTCTGATCAACTATTAGCACAACACACACACTAACATACCAGCACCACAACTGTGTTCCTGCAAAGATGAAAATGTCCCACCACTCAGATAGTATCTGTGTTGACTTTTCACAAGTTCCTGTATTCTAAAAAGCACACATGGCAGGTGATCTCACATAGACTTACACTATACATTTCTTGCAATTAATGGTTCCCATACAGGATGCACCTACTGAATAAGAGGGGTGGAGGGAAAGGACACAGACCTAAAAGCAGGACGACAAATTCCCAAGCCTTAATTAACAGCAAATTAGCACATTAATAGAAATTTGAATTTATTTATTTTCTCCTCTTTGGGTAAGAGCTAAAGGAGCCAAAAGAGGTTTACATAATCAAGTGTGTTGCTAATAACATACTGATTTGGCCCATGCTAATACAGCTTGTTTTCCCAATTGTCAAATACCAATCATTTCATAAATATTAATAATTCAAGCACAAATGTTGCCTTATGAGGTATTATTTAGTGGAATTTACTGTTAGGCTTTTAACAATGCAGACTACTACATGCATTTAAGTTCAAATGTATTTGAACTTAAAACCTTTTGAATAGTAGTCCAGAGTTTTAATCACCTAGGCATCCCATACATGCTTTCTATATTTATGAGCCATTTAATTTTGTTTACCCAGCCTCTAGGGACTGGAATCAGCAAGCAATGAGACAGTACAAGAACAAAATAGCTTTTAGGCACTGAAATGACACAGCATGCATCACCGTGAACTTTGAGGTAATAAGCCTGCCACATAATGTAGTATAGAAAGTGCTACTTAAAAAAAAAAAAAAAAAGTAGCACTTACGATGTGACGCATATTTTATTTTATACAAACACTAGACCTTCACAGAGACCCCTTACTCTTTGGTCTTAGTATCCAGATTTTGATCTAAACATTCCATGCAGGGATATGTTATGTTAACACTGTAAGTCCCTTGGTGGCTATTAGCCCACTAACTCAAAACGGTTACTCAAAACGGTTGCGGTGCCAATGCACTGCTTGACTCAACACAGAGAGGCCACTGTTCAGGCCTTGATCCCCAGGGTTTACTCATGATCTACATAAGGTTTTCAGCTTCGTTGACCATATCACTTCACAGACATTTACTACACAGACTTGGTGTTTGAAGATTTCAGTTTCACTCCATACAACATGTCTCTGTATGAACATTTTCCTTAACATCTTCACACTTTGCCCATAAGAGTGTCCTGTCATCTGCTTTAAAAGCACCAACTTTAAATGTTGATTCTAATGGCAGGCAACTGTACAATATTGCATGTCATTATAAGTGAGCATCATCAGTATGTATGTAATTTTGTACATTGACTATCCAGTGGGTGGATAATATGGCAATATTTTATGCCATCACGATACAATCCCAGTTCCAATGAAGTTGGATCGTTGTGAAAAACATAAATAAAAACAGAATACAGTGATTTGCAAATCCTTTCACCTATAATCAATTTAATACACTATTAAGCAAGATATTTAATCTGATAAGTTAATATTTAACTGATAAACTGTATTGTTTTAGTTTTTTTTTTATTTTTATATTTACTCATTTTGAATTTGATGCCTGTAACACGTTCCAAAGCAGTTGGGACAGGGGCATGTTGTAGGTTGAATTCTTTCCCATTCTTGTTTGATTCAGTTGCTCAACAGTCCAGGGTCTCCGTTGTCATATTTTGCACTTCATACTGCGCCACACAAATTCAATGGGACACAGGTCTGGACTGCAGGGAGAACAGTCTAGTACCCATTGTACCTGTTGTAACACGTGCAGAATGTGGTTTGGAATTGTTTTGCTGAGATAAGCAAGGGTGTCCCTGAAAAATATGTTGCTTGTGCATATGTTGCTCCAAAACCTGTATGTACCTCTCAGAATGAATGGTGTCTTCACACAGATGTGCAAGTTACCCATGCCATGGGCACTAACACACCCCCATACTATCAGAGATGCTGGCTTTTACACTTTGCACTAATAACAATCCCGACAGTCCTCTTTGGCTCGGACTACACAACGTCCATTATTACCAAAAACAATTTGAAATGTGGACTTGTCAGACCACAGGACACTTCACTACTTTGCGTCAGTCCCATTTCAGATGAGCTTGGACCTAGAAATACCGGCCGCATTTCTGGGTGTTGTTGATATATGGCTTTTGCATTGCATAGTAGAGTTTAAACTTGTAGATGGATCAATGAACTGTGTTCACTGACAATTGTTTTCTGAAGAGCTTCTGAACATATTGTGGTAAATCTATCACAACATTATCTCGGTTTTTAATGTAGTGCCTCCTGAGGGATAGAAGGTCACAGGCATTGAATGTCGGTTTTCTGTCTTGCTGCTCACTTGCAAAGATTTCTCCAGATTCTCTAAACATTTTGATGATATTATGGACTGTAGATGATGAAATTCCTAAAGTCCTTGCAATTGCATGTTGGAAAATGTTCTTAAACTGTTGGATTTTTTTGCACAAGCAGTTGTTCACAAAGTGGTGAACCTCGCCACACCCTTGTTTGTGAACGACTGAGCCTTTCCCTTTATACCCAGTGATGATACTCACCTGTTTCCAACTAACTTGTTCACCTATGGAATATTCCAAAGAGGTGTTTTTTGAGCATTCCTCTACTTTCCCAGTATTTTTTTACCCCATCCCAACTTTATTGGAACGTGTTGCAGGCATCAAATTCAAAACGAGTAAATATTTGCAAAAAAACAATCAAGTTTATCCGTTTGAACATTAAATATCTTGTCTTTGTAGTGCATTCAATTTGGATTTGTAAACCATCGTATTTATTTGTTTTACACAATGTCCCAAATTCATTGAAATATATTTCAATGCATAAAATCAGTGAAGAAACCAGTCTGAAAAAGTTTGTAATAACAAATATAATAACTCCTTAACAATAGTTGGGTCCTTAAGCAAGGCCCTTAACCCACCATTGCTTAAATTGTAAGAATATATCAGTTGTAAGTCGCTCTGGATAAGGGAGTCTGCTAAATTCCTTAAATGTACCGCTAATGTGAATGTAAAATACTTTTCTGTATTAACATGGTAGCCAACAAAGACAATGGACAGTTTAATCAGTGACCTATTTTACATAATGTAATGCAGTCATTAAATGGTGCATATCTGTATAGTAACTGTAGTTATAACTGTTGTTTATTTATTTACTTTATTTTAGAATTAGTACACTGTAGTATTTTTAGTAGGCAATATTACATTTTATTTCCAACCTCACTTAAAGATTTTACAGCTAACACTTTTTAGAATAATTTCGTAAGGTAGGCATTTTCTCACAAAAATGCATATATCTTACCAAGAAATCTTAGTTTGTAACAAGGTAACTCTAATTCATCTTAGCTCACACTGAATGAGCCCATATTCGTTTTTTAAGTCTCACCATCATCTGAAGAGCGTGCAGGAGCTGCTGGAGAAAGCTCTCCAGAGAGCGCAGGTGTTTACTTGTGTCCTGCTGGCCAGCGAGAGATGCAGCCTGGCCCCACTGCACAGCTTTATTCATCCAGAACTTCACCTGGTCCTCGGGGAGTGTAGCCATGGCCTCAAACCTGTGAAAGCACACACAAGTAAGCCCTGTTTTTGATCTGGGTAAACAACATAAAAAATACCCCTAAGGTAGAGATCATACTACAGCCAAGTTTTAAAGATCACTATTGTAAGATTAGAAAATGTTCATAATGTTTTTAAAAAATATTATGTAAGGAAACAGTGGAAGAAAAGTAGAAAATCAAACTGTTTACCAATCCTGACAACAAAGAACAGGATTATTCAGGTCTGAATAATCTTGATTTCTGCTGCAACACTGGTTGGATAGCAGGGTCAGAACTTGTTGTGAACACCATGTTAAGATAACTCGCTGGCCACTAACAGCAGCATAACACACCATGTCACAAATCTCAAATCACTCTGAGGATGACAGTGAGTTCACTGTACTTAAATAGATCTTAATCTAATAGAGCACCTTTGGAATGTGATAAAACAGGAGATTTGCATCATGGATGTGCTATCAACAATCTGCAGCAGCAGTGTAATGCTATTATGTCAATATGCACCAAAATATTATATTATATTATACTATATACCAATAATGTTTCCATCACCTCGCTGAAATGATGCCACAAATAATTAAGGTAATTGAGTTTTGAAGACGAAAGGGGGTCCAACATGGTTCTTGTGAGGAGTAGCTAATTAAGTGGCCAGATAGTGTATATTTTAAGCCTTAGGTGGACTCAAAAATGATGTGGTACATAATTAGAGAATCAGGCAGTGGAAATATGGAAAAGCTGAGCTGGGAATTTGTCAGTACTTTGTATTTCTTCAGGAAGTAGTAAAAATGTACTTAATACCTCAACAACAGATAAGTGCATATAAGTAAAATATCTTGTCTCTAATACATCAGGCTCTAAACTTCCTTAGCCATATAATTATTTACAACAGATATAACACAGAAAGATGCCTTCTAAAGTGAGTACAGAAGCTACCTTTTGTAGGTAATTGGTTTTTGGCTTAATGACAGGTCTGCAAAGGACACAACAAGAGACCATTTTTACGATCACCTCATAACTTTGAGTTGTTTAATGTCTTTCCATCAACCCTGTTGGAAAGCCCCCATGGGTCAGGAGAAGTGTAATTACCTGCTGAGGTTTTTTTATGATCAAACCAAAATCAGGAACAAACGCTACTTGTTGACATCACATTGCAACCCCCAATCCCAAGCCTGAGGGTCTGGTTGATTTTCCAAAACAGACCCTATGATTTCACTTCATAACCTTTGGACAAATATTTTTAATATACTTATTTGTGATACCCTGTCTTGGGTTACTGAGGTTTTTTTTCAGTGTTGTTCCCAAAATACTGTGAAATTTCATTGAATAAAAAAGTCACAGTTGATATTTATTAAAGGGAATTGGTTAGAGAGCAATAGATGCACTAAAGGAGTGATGATGAATTGTGATACGATGCATAACGATGCAAAAATGTCACAATGTGCATTGTGAAGTGGGAGAAAACAAATGCAACTGCAGAAAGCTAACACCAATGCCACGGACCTATTCGCATATCTTGAAGAATTAATGCTTTTGATTTTTTTATTCCTTTCTGCAATAGAAACTTGTTTGTTCGTTTACTTTGATTGTTAATTTAAGGATTGAGTTAATTACATTTGGTAAAACTGTTACAACAGCACAGTTTAATGCAGTAGCGCTATTTAAAACTCCTAAACTTTCTAAAGATTATTTTGTTAAAAATGTAATACAAGAAAAGTACAATACACAGTAAGAGTAAAAATCCACAGGATGTGCTTGTATTTCAGAAACAAAAGGGAAAATGGCATATCTGAATACCCCAACAAGTAATGGGTGTGAGACCTATCTTTTAAGCTATGTCCAGAACATGGCCACTATCTTGAAATCCACAATATTGCATTGAATTGATTGAATTGGAAGTTTTTACAAAGGAAAGGTGGAAGGTTATCAAGACAAAGTTGAAATCTTTTGTTGTTCATAGTTAACTGAATTGGAACTGAATGGAACTGGCAAAAGAAGAGAGGACTGAGGTGATTCTGATGTCCAGAGAATACAGCTGCTGTATCATAGCCACAGACTTCAACAACTGACACCCAGAAAGACCACCAATTTTACACAGCACTGTTACATCCCTTATTGCTAAATGACCCTGATACTTGTTGAGTTTTGCACCTGGGCTTTAGAATATGGGGCACCAGTGTAATCTGACCCATTTTCACCAACCAGAACCTAAATGCTCATATATATGACAATGCTACAGGAAACATTGTTCCTGAAGTTCATTCTGACTGAAGATTGCAGTTTCTCCTGTAATTTCCAACAGGATTGTAGCTCAAGTCCACTACGTGACAGGTCATGTCAGTATGACATACAGACATCAGATGGGTTGTAGTGGACCTGTGAAACAGCCACCCAGATCAATCGACCTCACACCACACGACCTTTATCTTATGTTATCTCTTGTTTGACATCTCAAACAAATTTTGCATGCTGAGAAAATCCGCAACAAACACCACGATCAACACTGGATTGTGGACGCTTGTTACACCATTTCACCAGATATTCTCATGTGGGTTCATGATGGATCCTGTGCCTTCAGCTATGTGTTCAGCACTTTACTGTATCCTTGGTAAAGAGAATTTACACTTTTGTGATGTCAGCATTAATGCAGAAAAGTACATTGAGATTTTAGAGCAACATATGCTGACTTCAAGACGTCATCTTTTCACTAGACAATTCAAAACCATATGCTGCACACATTACAAAGGCATGGCTGCCTTTAAAAAAAACACTGTGTTATATAAGCATTTTCCATACTTTTTCTAATTTGGGGTGGTCTATATACATCAGGCATAACTCTGTGGCCACCTCCTTGTTTCTACATTCAAGTCCATATAGAAGCACTTTGTAGTTCTACAATAACATGCTGTAGTCCACCTGTTTTTCTACATAATTTGTCCCATTTACTCTGCTCACTAATGGTCAAACCCCCACAGGACCGCCAGAGATCAGGTGCTATTTGGGTGGTGGATCATTCTCAGCACTGCAGTGGCAATGATGAGTGGTGAGTTAGTGTGTGTTGTTCTGGTAGGAGTAGATTGGATACAGCAGTGCTGCTGGAAGTTTTAAACACCTCAGTGTCACTGCTAAACTGAAAAAAATATCCACCTACCAAAAATGTCCAGCCACCAGCATGCTGTATGCTGCATTCAATGAGCACTGATGAAGGATTAGAGAGTGACTAACAC
>JAVSBV010175810.1:0-13533 GCA_033117975.1 Parotocinclus spilosoma | reverse complement strand
ACTCCTTTTCTGTGCTTTCAGACTCAACTCGCCACATATGTAACAAAATGTGTCACAGCTAATGCGATATTGACGCGGCATTTCAGAAAATGCTTGTAAAACAAAACTGCCCGTTTCTCTAAAACTGTACGTGATATGAAAATTTCGAGGTCATAGTTTAGTTTCTGTTATATAGTTTCAATAGTTTATGTTAAATGTGTATTTATGTTTTTTCAGGGTTCCCATCTATTCGGATCATGTTCGCACATTTAAAATTCATAATTGAATACATTTAAAATAGAATACAAGGTACAAAAATGGTAAAAACATGATAAAAAGCATTCCATTTTTTCCCCAAAGGTTACTTACTTAAATTTAAGAGTAAATGTAGTGCATTACAAACTCCCTCTGTTCATTGTGTTCCATTTATAACATGAAATACAGCTTGTAATGGTCCAAAGCGTTAATAAATCACCTCCTAAAAAGGAGTCTCACCAGATTAGAGGCTCCACGAACCGTCTCCGGGTTGAGCATGACAATCTCAGTGGTAACGTGACCCTCTACTGCCTCCGTCATCTGCTCGACGGTGCAGTTGATTGCCGGGTCTTTTATCTTGAACCAATTGTCGGCGTACCAGCCAATCAGGAACCAGACGTATTTCTTTCCGTACAACTTCTCCTTATAGACCTAGAGTTTTCCAAAACAGATAAATTGAAGGACCGTCTCTTGAAAGACTCTAATCACGACCAATCACAATCAGGAGACTAGGTCTGAGACTGACCTCGCAGAAGACTTTCCGAGCCTCTGTCTCGTAGAACAGGCCGACGATGATCCGGGCGTCCTGGCGCTGAGAGAACAGCAGGATAGAAAGAGGCCGTTATAATAAAGAAACGTTGTATATACTGAAGGGACGCCTGTGATGGATATGCCTGAGAATCAGCGGGATGTAGATTCAAAAAGCAGTGATGATTGATGAAGCGTTCTGTGTCTGATTCATGAACCTGTTCTACAGTGTCCAAGTGAGCTGTGATCTTAGTGCTGGTCATGAATCAGTTTTGGCAGCTGGGAAAAAAAGAGCTTTTCTGACAGTCCTATTTTACACTCAGTGGCTATTTTATCAGATATCGCTTTATAAGAAATACTGACTGCATTTACTGCCTACAATCACTATTAGTCAGTGCTAAGTGACCACCTCAGGACCAGTACTGACTATTTCAGGTGGGGAGATTTAAACACCTCAGAGTCAATTGGGGGGTTCAAATAATCCACCAGCCGTCATACTGGAGAAAGGACAGAAGATAGATGAATAAGAAGGAATGAGGTTACTAGGAGGCCTGCAAATCAGAGCTCTGCCAACTGGATGCTCGGCTAAGGCTTGTGTTACCATAGACCAAGGCACCGTGAAATTCGGAAGCCTGTGACCGGGGAGAACACAGATGCAGATGAGACTGATGCTACTGGAACTAAACCCTGCATCAGGGGACCCGCAATGGGACCATAAATCACATAGATATCATTGGATTCAACCCAAAATCAGCATCAAAAGACCTTGAGTCAAAACCTAAGGGACACAGACAGCAAAGGAACAGAATTGGACCCAGGTAGCCAGACCTTCACAACAAATCACAACTCTGAAAGCTGCTTCCACAACCTGGCAGTGAGTGTGTTAGCATGCAATCATAGTTGGATTTCTGCATTTCTCTGCATTCAAGTAGATATGCAAAAATAATACTCTGATCCAGAGAGCTATTTGGAAATCCCAGAATAAAAGAGGAATGAGCGAGAGAAAATAAGAAAACAAAGAGGAAAGGAAGAAAGAAAGAAATGAAACAAAGGAAAAAATTGACACAAAAGGAAAAGAGACACAAAAAGCAAGTAAATTAAGAAATAAATATGAAAGAGAAACAAAAAGAGAAAATTAAAGGTTAAAATTGAGTGAAGAAGAAAGGATAGAGAGAGGAAAAATATAATGAAAGAAAAACAAGAGGAAAAGAAAAATGTGATATGAGAAAAAACAAGGGAGAAAGATACAAATGAACAGAGATGGACTAAGAGGACAAAAAAACGACAGAAAAGAAATACAAAAAGCAAGCGAGCAAGAGGGATAAGTATGTAGTAAGAAAAAGTAAAAAAGTAAATTAGTAAAAAAACAAAAACAAAAACAAAACAAAACAAATGAGCAGTGCTGGCAGTAGTTCTGTTGTGGAATACAGTTACTTTATTCAGGTTAACTTGCAATCATAGTTGAATTTCTGCATTTCTCTGCATTCAAGTAGATATGCAAAAAGAATATTCCGATGTAGAAATCAGTTTAAAAAATCTGATCCAGAGAGCTATTTGGAAA
This sequence comes from Parotocinclus spilosoma, assembly GCA_033117975.1. NCBI lineage: Eukaryota > Metazoa > Chordata > Actinopteri > Siluriformes > Loricariidae > Parotocinclus > Parotocinclus spilosoma. The sequence goes on along the minus strand of JAVSBV010175810.1, from coordinate 11,210 downwards.
TCCCAAAAATATGTTTTCTCACAGCATATATACACATAGTCTGATTTCAATCAGTTTTTTCAGTCTGTGCATGCTTATCGTTAGAGACTTTGCTTCCTTTGAGATTGTGTTCATACATTTTTGAAGATTTCACAAGACAGGATCTACTAAAATCTTACACTTCAAATCAAATCCAATCAAATTAAGGTTTTGAACAAGGTACCAACAGATGCAACTTGGCAGAGTTGGGACTTGAACCCTGGACCATACTTGGCTTGTGTCAGTTATAAGCTGCTCTGGATAAGAACGTCTGCTAAATGCTCTAAATGTAGTCCAGTATTTTAACACTAATATACTGCTCGAGTACATTAAACTTGATTCTATTAACTATTATCTTAAACTTTTACTCCAGTAACATTTTGGCTATTCTATTCAACGTTTATCTTTATGTCTGCACATGTTCTTTTAGGCCAGTGTGTATCTGTAACTCCATATTTTTGCCCAGACTGCAAATCACTTGTCTCACATTCGTATGACATCCCAGGTTACCATGGTTCCTCCTGCGATATCCAATTAATCTCGCGTACCAAATCTAGGCCGGCTAACGTGGCAAAGCAGAGCTGAGCAAGTGTGTGGGCTCAGGAAGAGACGAGACTCCCTGAAGAGGCTGGAGGGGAGAAGTATCGGCTCCAATTAAAAAAGCCTCTCTCAAAAAACCTCATAAAAACCACAGATGTCTGAACCAGCTTGTGGGGTTTCTCTAAGGGCCGGGTGATCACCATGACAAGTTAAGCTCTAGGTTAGTGCCGCGTGCAGACTGTGTCCACAAAAATAAAAAAATGTGCATTTCTTAGCTTGTGGGTCTGATCCACATGGAATGCTGGTGTATGGTGCAGCTGAGGTGTTTGTGTAACATTTCTTATTAACAGTAATACTACTCCAGAATGACAGAAAAACACAATATAAATACTGATATTTTTTACTATTTGTAAATCCTCATGAGGAAATGTTTAAAAAAAAAAGAAAAGAAAAGAAAAACACCTTTTTGGAAAGCCAAAAGGGTCAAAACATTTGCTTTAGGTTACTGTAGTTAAGTTAGGTAAGTTAGGTTCAGCATTAATTAGATAGTGTGTGAGTGTGTGTGTGTGTGTGTATGTGTGTATGTGTGTATAAATATCAGATAAATATCTCAGTTTTTGATTATGAATGAATAAATAGTTCCTGAGTGTTTAGGCAAAATAAAGTAGTGAAGAAGAGAATAGTGTAAGAGAAGGTACTTTGAGGTTCTTGACAGCTACTGCAGGGTCGGTGAGGAAACTCTGCCTCACACTGATCTCTATTCCTGCCTCCTTCACCCTCTGCTCCAGATCATCCAACGTCTAAAAGATATGGAGAGGAAGAGAGAAGAAGACATGAGAGAGAGAGAGAGAGAGAGAGAGAGAGAGAACGACACCAAGTTACATAGGGAAGAACAAAAAAGAAAGACAGACAGAAATGATATGGGATGTAATGAGTATAAAAAATAGAGACAATTAGAAAGGAAAAAAAGAAATGGCGAGACTGAATATAAAAGTAACGAAAATAAACGGAAGGAGGAGAGTAGACAATTGAAGGAAGGATTGAATAAAACAATTAAAAGTAAACAAAAGCTAGAAAAGCACAAAAGAACAAAAAAGGAACAAAGTTTGGAATATATGGCATTATAAAAAGGAAAAGAGAATAAAAGAGGGATGAGCAAGAAAAAATGAGAAAACAAAGAGGAAAGGAAGAAAGAAAAAATAAAAGAAAGGAAAAAATAAGAGACACAAAAAGCAAGTAAAATTAAGAAATAAATATTAAAGAGAAACGTAACGTAACTAAAAGAGAAAAGTAAGGGTTAAAATTAAGTGAAGAAGAAAGGATAGAGAGAGAAAAAAATATAATGAAAGAAAAAAAAGCAAATAAGAAGGAAAGAGACACACTAAGAGCTAAACGAGACAAATTTAGGGACGGAAGAAAGTAAAAAGTAACAGATAGAAATGAAAAAAAAACTAATAAAGAAAAATGTGATATGAGCAAAACCATAAAGATAGTAAAAAGATACAAATGAACAGAGATGTACTAAAAGGATTGAAATAAGAAAAACGACAGAAAAGAAATACAGAAAGCAAGCGAGCAAGAGGGATAAGGATGTAAAAAGAATGTAAAAAAAAAAAGGAAAAATGAGAAAGCAGTGCTGGTAGTATTTCTGTTGTGGGATACAGCTACTTTATTCAGGTTTGGATTAAACAGGTTACAGTAATAAAGCATGGGTGGAACTTACTGAAGTAAAGACTTCAGTGGTCTGCTGGATGGTGGCGATCTTGGTCCATTTCCACTTCTGGAAGAGCTGGACACGAGTCGGGTTGTGTAGCGTGGCTGAGGGGTGAGTTCGGAAAAACGTAGGGAAGCGCTGACGGTTGGAAAGAGCTGGAGAGCTGGAGCCATACGACAGCTACAAAAAGAGAGAGAGATGAACCAACAGGCATATGTTTGACCACCATAACAATTTAGCGTGACTCCATTACATTTACGACATTTTGCAGATTCCCTTATCCACAACGACTACAAGTCATACAGTCTTACAATCCAAACAATTGTGGGTTAAGGGTCTTGCTTAAGGACCCAACTGTGGCAGCTTAATGGCAAAGGTGGGTTTTGAACCCTGGACCATCAGGTACACAGTCCAGTGTCCACATTTACAGTATTTAGCGACTTACAAAAGTGCTTTAAGACATTCGTAACATAATTTATTCCTAATAATCAGAAATCTAAACAAAAAAAACCCATTTGAAACTGTAAAGGTTGTGTTTTTTTTAAGAGTGAGAAAGAGAGAAGGAGAAAGCTCTGGGGGGGGGGGGGGGGTTAGCTGAATACTAAAGTTACTAAATACTAATACTAAACACTACAAAAAATGATCATTTGAACAAAATCACTCAAGAAATCCTTAAGCTAGACTAAAACAAACAAAAAAACTATTAAAATAATATTAATATAAAATAAATGAAAGTAATGTGATCTATTTACTAGACTAAATAATATCAATACTTACTCATATTTTTCATGTTATTATATTAATTACTTGATTTATTATATATACTTTTGCCTTAATTCTATGGTTTGATATTCTTTATTGTATTATACCATTTATTATATTTTTTTAAATATTGTTTTAACGATTACAATAAATATGTAAAAATAAATATGTTAAATAAGGTAACTTACAATAGTTTAAACTTACATAGAAACATTAAGACCCCCCAAGGATGCTGTTTTTTTTTTTTTTAATCTTGATCCTTCTAAGGTTTTTTCCTTATAAAATTTAAAGGAGATTTTCCTTTCCGCTGTTTAACTGAGGTTTATTAAGTTAAGGCCCAGATAGTTGTAAAGCTTCTCCAAGACGATGTTCAGGAAAACTGAATTAAATTTTAAATGAAACCTCAACATAATGATTTATCTGATAAAACCAAACCAAACACAAATAAAACATTCAAACCCACCTAAAAAAGAAACATAGAAAAACACTAACAAGAATTAAACATCTCTTTAATGTATAAATAACTACATAGCTAATATTTATAACTAATGTACTTTTATCCAAACTGACTAACATTTCTAAAGTTGAATTTTTTTAAAAAAACAACATTTAGTTGTTTAGACATCCAAAATCAAACATACATTAATAATAATTATAAAAACCTCTGTCATATCTAATAAATAAAAGATGTTAAACAACAAATCAACACTAATAAGTAAATAATAATGTAATTATCTATGTACACTCAAAGTTCATAATTGTGAATGCATAATTATAAATCCTAATTAGACCATTTATTTAAACAAAGATTAGTGTATGGTTTATTACTCATATTGTTTATTCATCAGCACACCTTTAATTGTGTATAAATAAGGATATAAAATGCACCCTGCTTTACTGGTTATGGTCAAATAAGGAAACGATAAAGATCAGCAGAACAAGCAGGAGGAGGAAATGTAAACAGGGAAGAAATGAAGTGTTTGATTGCAGGTTTGTAATTAAAATGAACCTTCGAAGCGCTAGGCTCTGATCCCATCATTACAGATTGGTTATTTATTGAGTCTGTTAGTTCCTTAGGCTTTTCTCTGAGACGAGTCCTGAACCACTATAAGGAATTAAAGTGTGGAGACTCCACAGCACACCACTGGAAGGCCAGCACAGGGTTATTTGGGTCGCATGCAGTGATGGTGCTGGTGATAGGGGAGCTCACGGCTTTAAAAATAGATCCACACATGAAAAATGAAGGGAGCGATTTATGAAGAGAAAAGCACTGGTATGCACTTTTCAGACTGAACAGGAAAAGGACAGGGAGTGACACAGATAGGTCCTATTTTTACACCACATAGCTCTCAACTGCTGGGTTTAACATTGATTTACATAGAAAGGATGGCAAGAGGGAAAGGAAATACAAGTGAATGTAAAAAGAAAAAGAAAAGAAACAGAAAGATTAAAGTACTGTGCGTTAGAAACCAAGAAATTGCGATAAAGAAACAGGAGAGAAATACGCATTATAGTGAGAAAAGAATGAAAGAAATACAAAGAAAGAAAGAAAGAAAGAAAGAAATAGAAACACACACAAAGAAAGAAAGACAAAGAAAAAATAAAGAAATAAATACAAAGAAAAAAGAAAGAAAGAGAAACACACAAAGAAAGTAAGAAATACAAAAAAAGAAAGACAAAGAAAAAAGAAAGAAAGAAATACAAAAAAAAGAAATACAAAGAAAAAAAGAAATGCAAAGAAAGAAAAACACAGAAAAAAATACAAAAAAGAAAGACAAAGAAAAAATAAAGAAATAAATACAAGGAAAAAATAAAGAAAGAAAGAAAGAAAAAAAGAAAGAAAGAAGGAAAGAAAGAGATACACACACAAAGAAAGAAATACAAAAAAGAAAGACAAAGAAAAAAATAAAAAAGAAATACAAAGAAAAAAAAGAAATGCAAAGAAAGAGAAACACAGAAAAAAAGAAAGAAAGAAAGACAAAGAAAGTAAGCAAGAAAAAAGAAAGAAACGCACAAAAAAAAAGTTAAGAAAGAAATACAAAGAAAGAAATACAAAAGAACGACAGAAAGAAGGATAGATAGAAAGAGAGTAAGAAAAAAAGTAAGCAAGCAAGGAAGAAACACGAACAAAGAAAGAATGAAATAAATACATAAATAAAGTAAATGCTATTAAAGCAAATAGAGAATAAATAAAGAGGACTAAAATATGTGAAAGTAAGAGGAAGAAAAGTATAAGAAAATGAAAAGAAAGCATGAAAAAAGACAGTAATGAAATAGACATTGTTAGATAATTGAGGTTTTTCTTAATTCACTAACCAGGAGGATTTTTAGGGAAGGTAAATGAGGTAAAAATGAAATTCTGGGTGAATATTTTTGGAAGAGTTGGCTGTAATCCACAGATCAATAAGTGCTCCCATGAGAGGCATGTCTCCAGCCCAACAGGCATTACTCTGATTCCCTACCAGCTTTCCTAATTGCTTCTGCACCCTTGATGAGACTCAATCTGGTCTGAAGGAGTTAAGTCTGCATGCACTACTCAGGTGTAGGAGCTAGGTGTTTGATTGCTTCATCACCTGGATTCATGACACTTATCTGTGGAGATGATTGGATAAGGGGTTTTATCTTTCCTCCCGCTGGACCACCAGGCTATGTTAATCCTACCATGACCTCTAGATAAGACAAGCAGGAGTTTGGAGGAGAGACACCTCTGAGTCATAGGTCAGCCTTATTTAGAATCCCTAAAAGGAGACCATCTTTAGTGTGAAATCCTTTTGACTCACGGGTACTGAGCAGTGTCTTTCTACTTCCCCCCTGTGTGGGGCTTTTACCGGAAATGTATGGCATTATTTAACCAGAACACACTTTCTTAGCTATGATATCTATGGTCAGTCACTAATCATATAAGTATATAAATAAACCAAAGTACAACAGTCCAAACCAATAGTGCAAACGCGTAACAATCGTCTGTTCACATATATCTCTGTGATCTGATAAGTTTTTAGTGCAGCCTCTGGTGTTTATTAAACACAAAGTTTTACTAAACACACGGCATCAGCGTGAGCAAACTGAACAATTAGCAATGAGTTTAGAAACAGTGAGACAATGATGAGCTAGTGATACCATGCTGCATCCATGGTAAGAACTGTGTGTGGATCACGGGACAGTTGAGAATTGGTTTCTATTTGTGGAAATAAAAAAAGAAATACAAAAAAGAAAGAACGAAAGAAATACAAGGAAGAAATTAAAAGAAAAAAGAAAGAAAAAAGACAAAGACAGAAAGAAATACAAAGAAAGAAACACAAAGAAAAAATTAAGAAAAAGACAAAGAAAGAAAGTAAGCAAGAGAAAAGAAAGAAAAAAGAAAGAAATAAACATGAAGAAAGAAAGAAAGAAAAAAAGAAAGAAAGAAATGAATGAATGAATGAATGAAAGAAAAAAAAGAAAGACAGAAAGAAACGCAAATAAAAAATAAAGAAAAAGACAAAGAAAGAAAGAAAGAAATTAAAGAAAGAAAGAAATGAATGAGTGAATGAAAGAAAAAAGAAAGAAAGAGAAAAAAACAATAAATGTGCAAAAACATAGAAAGGTACAAAGAGAAGAAAAAGCAAAACAAAAAGTAAGAAAAAAGAAAGCAAAAAAATAAAAAAGAAAGGAAAAACAAGGGAGGGAAAGAAAGGAAAGGATAAAGTATGAAAAGTAAGAATGTAGAAAAATGGAGGGTGTTGTGGATTAGTTCCTCATTGAGTAGGAGCTTCTAGTTGTAGCAGAAATGTTGTGCATTACAGAGAGCAAAATAATAAGAATTGTATTTTTATAATGCAGCCATCTGACTTAAATGCTCTAGTTTCTCTCAGCCTTCTTCATGTTCCACAGTTCATGCAGGTTTCTTAGTTCCCTGCTCTCATCTGAAATACGTCCTCGTATCATAAATACAACAAGAACAATGTTGTCACGTAAATGCACTGTCACATAAAAGACAGTTTGTAATTTCAGAAATGTGTTTGTGTGGATTAGTGGTCTTTGGGGGTTTAATCACACAGTGTTCCAGGTACGAGCCCAGAACTGATGAGTGCACTAACATGCGTACTCACCACTATAAGGTTCCACATGCGTGCTGCTTCAGCCACCAGCGTGGACACGGAGCTACAGCCGGGCATCAGGACGATTTTGATGGGCTCTGTGTAGAGTAAGTCGTACAGCAGTTTAGTCGCCTCCCCAGGGTCGCACTGCAACGCAGAGAGAAGTGTGAGTAGAAGCATAATTTAGCTCTTACCCCAGTCTATTTGATGCATGACACGAGCCTGCTGAATATAGCGCACTACAAACAAACGCAATCTTTCTCAGTCCCATTCTGTGAAGCGCTCCACTGCGAGATATATTCAGGAGATTCATTTAATACAATATCACACTGAGAAGGCTCTCTCTCTCTCTCTCTCTCTCTCTCTCTCTCTCACACACACACACACACACAAACACACACACACACACAAACAGGGCAAGCGAGAGACTGAGGGATCTATATTATAAGGAGTGATGATGCAGTGGTTGGCAATAGGCTTGGGTTGCCAGTTGTATAACAACACATGACATTTTAATCATTTTATCTTACATTTTCTTTTATAAAATTGTGGGTTAAGACCATCAAGAGCCCAACAATAGCAACCTGGTAGTGCTGGGCCTTGAACCTTGGACAATCAGGTCAATAAGTCCAGTGCCTAAACTACATTGTGAATTCTTTCATTTTGAATAACTTGTTAAGGTTCCTTTAAATTTAAGTGCGCTTACTAAATACAAGTGGAGTACTCGGGTAGAGTTGCAAGAAAAAGTTTGTGAACCCTTGTGTTACTGAGAGCCCTGCAGTAATACAGTGGTACCTCTGTATTCCTTGTTATTTGGTTCCAGAAGCGATCTTGAAAACCGAAAATAACGAGAATAGACACTGACACTCAGGAAATACATGCTGTTTAAGGTATTATATGCTTTAATGAAGCTGTACTGTATATACTATTTATGTACAATAGAAATATATCAGGTCCTATTTGGGAGCATAGTAAAGGGGATGAACAAATTATGTAGAGAAACAGATGGAGTATAGTCTCTAATTGTAGAACCACAAAGTGCTAAAGTGCTTCTATACGGTAATTGAAACTGCTAAAATGGATTTTATAAGTGTAGAAACAAGGAAGTGGACATAATGCTATGCCTGATCAAGCTGTGTGTGTGTGTGTGTGTGTGTGTGTGTGTGTGTATCTATATATCCATCTAATCAATCTATCCATCTCTCTCTCTTAAGTGCCTTACTCAAGGGTCCAACAGGTTGGAAGATGTGGGGTTTAAACACTGAACCTTCTGGTCCATAGTCCAGTATCATATCCATTGGCTACCACATTTTAGTGCCTTACCATGGGAATGCACTAAAGATATGACACTTTGATACTATGTAAAGTTGCTGCCAACTAAAGTGCAAGAGTGCACTACTTATTTGCAAGATTTTAGGTGCAGATTTTAGGAGATGGCTACCCTGAGCAAGAGCTTTTATTTTGGAGCACACAAGTCACAGGTCTCGATTCATTAAAGATCTAGCAAAAACAGCAAGGGCCAAGTAACATTTTTAACATCAAAATGCGCCGAGAATCGAATTTGATGAGTCTCAAAGTGGTCAAGTGTCACGTTACGATTGCACTCATAAAAAGTGGCCTGATCTTCACAGCTCACACACAAGTAGTCTGCAATATATGAACCTTTAAATAACATTAGCTGTAGCTCCAGGTCAGAACGCATTTACTTGGTACAAATGGCCATGCTGTCACTTCAGTGTGCTTATACAGGTACCACACACTCTAAAAATAGCTGGGCTTAAGACAACCCAGTCTGGCCCATATGGAAGCCGCATTCGGGTTCAATATGGCTTAACTTGGCATGCTTTGTTGATCCAGCATGCAGGGATTAATTTTTATACCGATATAGCTCACAATAACTAAAGATCCATCCCTGTTTAGGAGATTTTAGAAAATGCTAAGACTGGGGTGAGACTGTGGACTGTGCAAACCAAAAGGTCTAGGGTTCAACCCACCTCTGTCAAGCTGACACTGTCAGATACTTGAGCAAGGCCCTAATGGTCAACATATCTAATTCGCTTAATTCACACAGCAACTCTGGGCGCAAGGGCAGGAACATTCCTAGATGGGACGTCAATCCATCGTAGGGCACACACACACACGCAGTCATACACTCAGGGCCACTTTAGAGACACCAATTAACCTAACACGCATGCCTTTGAACTGTGGGAGGAAACCGGAGTACTCAGAGTAAACCCACGCAGACACGGGGAGGACATGCAGACTCCACACAGAAGGGATCCAGGCTGGGATTGAACCCGGGACCTTCTTGCTGTGAGGCAGCGGTGCTACCCACCGACCCACCGTGCCGACCAGTGTTTAATATGTTATGTAATTTATTAAAATGAGTTGAAAGGGAAAAAATAATAATTGCGTGACACTACATTTCCCAACGCTCATCACTCATGCCATGTGACTCCCTACGATACACACGGCTGATTTTCATATCTGCATATTTTCTGTGTATTTAGCTGAAACTGCAGAGATATTTCATATTTAAATGTATTCTGTCAAGCATTAGGCTGCATGAAGAAAGCCAGCGAAACAGAGAAGCAAATACCAGCTAAAGAAAGCTGATTTGTCCTTTTAAAAGTTGGCCTTTTACAATTCAACAACAGTTGTAAGATTCATCTTAAACATCAGGGCGATGAGGAAAAATCAATATCTCATTTTCATGATAATAGGGACCTAAAGGCAGCATTGATCATTGTGTTTGGAGAGGAGCGAGTGCCAATCTGCAGGCTCATGTTGAAGAGGGAGAGGGTTCTTCTCATTTAGGCTGTGCTGTTACAGAGACAAAGGCACATTTAATGCCTGTAACAAGTCACGCCAGGCTAAAAACAATCAAAGCCATGAATATGGTCTGATTATAGAGGCTTGGAGCCTGATTTTGTTTATTGGTGCAATCAAGTAAATTGAATCAACCATGCACTCCAGCAACACACTCCTCTTTACTTAGCAGCGTCTGATCCGGCAGACGAGCCTCGATGCAATGCCCTTCACTCGGCGCTATTTAATTTCCACCAAATGCCCAGATAAATCAGCAAATCGCCGGAGTCCAAAAAAAAAGGGAATGTATTTATGAGGACGAGTTTCCTTTGTCGGAATGAAATGCTCGGAGACAAAACACAATTAAGGCAAATTAGCCATGGCCATCTCTGATACAACAATTTGTCACTTTTAATGGGCAAATAAAACACTGTTTGCGTTATGACAGCCACAGCGCTGCAACAATGGGTGTCTTGACACTGCACTCCAATACAATACAGTGTAATTATATACAAGACTTTCTCAAGTGCACCTTCTGTTCAATGGAAGGAAAATCACAATCATCAAACTGCTGGCAGAGATTTTGACCCGTGTCTCTGACTAATACAGGGTGAGTCAAAAGACGGAGGACTCTTTTCGAAAAGGCTGTCAAAACGATCACCACGTTTCTTGTCGTCCACAGTCTCTGTTTCTCTGAATTTGGCTATGAGTGATGTAACAGTGCTGTGTGAAATTGGGGATCTTTATGGGTGTCAGTTGTTGGAGTCTGTTGCTATGATACGGCAGCTGCGTTCCCCGGACATCAGAATCATTAATTCCATCTTCACTTATCTGTGACAAGCAAAAAGTTTTGAAATTTGTGCTGACAACTTTTGAACCACAAGTGATATTGTAAAGCTCATTGTCGTAGTCGATTTCTGAGACAATTCTGATCTTCTTTGATATGCGACATGACCACCTTCCCATTGGAAAAACTTGCCCTTCTTTCAGCTTTGTTCTGCAGACTGAATTTTTGTCTCTAATGAAAGAATTTTTTTAAAGATCGAATCTGACAGTTACTTTGCCAGAGACTCAAGAATCAACTAGAACTGATGCCAGAGACTCGAGACTCAACTAGAACTCACGCCAGAGACTCGAGACTCAACTAGAACTCACGACAGAGACTCGAGACTCAACTAGAACTCACGCCAGAGACTCGAGACTCAGCTAGAACTCACGACAGAGACTCGAGACTCAACTAGAACTCACGCCAGAGACTCGAGACTCAACTAGAACTCACACTAGAGACT
>JAVSBV010175799.1:0-13534 GCA_033117975.1 Parotocinclus spilosoma | reverse complement strand
TTATAAAGGGAGAGTGAGCGTGGGAAGTAACAAGCCGCACCTGGTGACAATGAAGACTCGCGCTAATTAGAAGACAGAGCTAGGGGAGCGCGAGAGAGGGAGAGAGTCACAAACGGGATTTCTCACAGCACATTGCATTATAAAACTTTTTCTGCCATTACTTTATTACCTGCATTGTACCCCAGCTAGTTCTTGTTTTCTTAACACATTTAGCTAAACACTTTTGACAAGTGGAATGAAAGACAGAATATATGGCAGGGCAAAAAGAATATACGGCAGGACAAAAAAGCATTGCACAGGTTTAAGTGTGCCCTTGATGAAATGCCAGTCCATCTCAGAGATGGTATTGATTGATGGTCCAGGGGAAGATACCTAAACTGGCCTTCCCTACCTAGTATTGTTTGCAAAAAAAGCTGTCACACACACAAAGACTGCTCACGTGACCACACCCGGCCTGTCTCATGGTCACCTTCCTACTAATCACACACCTGTGCTCCACGCGCTCTGTTTCCAGTGTTTATTATCGTTGTACTTAATGTTGTACTTCAGATTTCTTCTGTGCCTGGCTGTGTTTTGACCCTGGACAGTTTTTGGTTTTGTTTGCCTGCCAATATTATTCAATTCAATTCAATTAATTTTATTTTTATAGCGCTTTTTACAATAGATATTGTCACAAAGCAGCTTTACATTGATATATACCTGTACATATATACATTGACATTATTAATAAACACCTGTGCTACTGCAATGCTGCACTTGAACCAAGATCCCTTTGATGTTGGGCTAGAACTTTAAGAAAATACACCACAATACCAGCCAAAATATTTAAAAAATATATTACACAATATTTGAGATTAAGGCATTTATTTATTTATTTTACTTTAAACTGGAAAGACCTGTTGAATTTGTTAATATCAAGGCTTTTGCATTTTTATGTTCTAGCCTTATACATAGTTTTAGACCTGGGAAACAAATCTGTGAGTATTTGCTTGGTAAATTGCTTGGCACTAAATTTTTTGCATTATAATGGTGTAAATGTATACACTTTGACAAGTTTTACCAGCACAAAGAGAATGCGAAGCACTAAGATTTAGTTACAGAAAAGTTGAGACAAAGTACGAATGTGTGTTTGCTATACCTGACTAATCAAATTTTCAGGAGTAAACTCAGAAGCAGTGCTTAAATAATACTTTTGGAGGACCAAGACGCAAGAAGTGACCTATAATTCTTGAGTGGCCTAGATGATAGTTGAGATAGTTATGTAAGTAAATAACAGCTGTTAAAATAAAAAATTTCAATAATGTAAAAGATACTCATATGCAAATATCTTGTCAAATTCACAGCATCACTCCTGGGTATCGTGTCTTAAGCGGGAAATAGTTTATAGGGCTGGAACAATTAGCGGAACATAAGCTTAGAGAGAAATATATATATATTATTTTTTTAATTATAATGACAGATCCTATTAAAAATGACTGATGCCATGTCAAGCATGAAACTCCAAGGGCCGATGTGGTAACAGTTTTAAGCTGCGAAACATTAAAAGTAAAGCATATATGCATATTCTTGGGTAATTTTAAACGGACAGCAGTAGGGCTGATTACCTTTATTACTGGGAAAGGTTTGATGTATGGGGGGACCAGCTTCTTGGATTCGACGCTTAGTGGTATGTTATGTACTGAGAGTCAGACAGCCTGACCTGGAGCGTAGGTGGGAGAGGTTCTCCGATGGTGGTTGGCCGAGCGCTGGGCCAATCTACGGGTGTCACAGCCACGGGCGGTTCCAGCGACCAAACCTGTCCCATCACATGCGCACCACCAGAGTTCTGATTTCACTCATTGCACTAACCTGTTCCCTATCACGTGTCACCGTATTTAAGCACACCTCGACCACTCCTCTCTGCTGTCACTTGGTCTATACCTGGTTTCTAAGCGCTACTATCTCTGTGTGTTTTGGATTATTCATTACTGCTCTTACCGTGTCTCGACCTCGCTTTGTGTACCTCGACTCCGCTTTTTGCGTGATCCTCCTGGTTCCCGTTTTGCCTCGCTGGTTTTTGATCCCCGGACTGTCTGACCCTGTGTTTGCCTGCCGATTTATTAAATATCCTGTTTGCCCCTCAAGCTGCATTTTGTCTCCGCCTTCCGGGTCTGAGCGTGACATTTGACTTAGCCTCCATGGAGACAGCAGCTTCCGCTCCCGCCATTGAGGAACAGCTCGGGGAGCTCCAGGGTCATCTCGTGGAGGTTACCCAGGCGGTGCGTCAGCTGATCACTGGCCAAGAGGCGCTCCAGTCCGTGATGCCCACCGTGGACGCGCTGGCGCAACGGGTGTCACAGCTTTCTGCGTCCCTCAGCGTTCCAGCGGCTGCTGAATCCGTTCCGCTGCAACCAAGCCCATAGCGCGCTCTGGCGCCATCTGGCGCCTGCAGGATCGCACTGCCTGACAGGTATGACGGTAACCCTGATCATTGCCAAGGCTTTCTGTTACAGTGTGACCTGTATTTTTCTCATGCTCCTCCTGAGGCGGATTCGGCCCGCGTCGCCCTGGTCCCGCCCTGCTCTCTAGTCCCGCCACGGCCATCTGGAACAAACAGGGAGAGGAGGTCCGGAATTATCAGCGCTTCCTGGAGGCGTTTCGGGCTGTTTTCCAACATCCACGAGGGGGGTCGCCCCGCATCTGAGCTACTACGTGACCTGCGCCAAGGGTCTCGCTCAGCGGTGGAATATGCCTTGGAGATCCGGACCCTGTCGGCTCAAAGTGGCTGGAACGTGGCAGCCCTGTTACCTACGTTCCGCCTGGGTTTACGACAAGATCTCCAGCACAAACTCCTGGGCCGGGATGTGGACCTGGATCTGGATGCCCTCATCTCCCTTGCCATCCGTTTCGACGAACTCCTGGGTTCTCGTCGCGCCACGCGGCTCCCCATGCCGCCCTCAGTCTCGCCGCCCCTTCTAGAACCCATGGAAGTCGGTAGGTCTCGCCTCTCCGTCCAGGAACGCCAACGCCGCACTGTGCGGGCCTCTGCTTTTACTGTGGCTCGGATCAGCACCTCCGCGCCCAGTGTGACCAGGCGCTGGCTGTGATGTCGACCCCAGCGCTCACGGGTGCTTTGACGCGCGCACCCCGGGTGAGTACTAGTCATCATATCCTTGCCTCATACTAAGTTCTCTGTTGCAGCATTGATCGACTCCGGGGCCCAGGGGAACTTCATAGCCGAGCGCCTCGTCACATCGGAGCGGATCCCCTGCACCGATCTACCGGAAGCACGTCTTGTCACTGCGGCCGATGGACAAACCCTGGGTTCGTGTCCCCTCACCAGGATGACCACTCCGCTGGAGATGTGTGTGGGCGCCACCCATGTGGAGTCCATCACGTTGTTCCCGTTGATGGGGCTCCACCACCCCAACATCCTGGGTCTGCCCTAGTCTCCATACAGCTTCAACCACAGCTAACGCCATCCTACTCCTCGAAAGTTCCGCAGGAATACCACGACCTCGCCTCGGTGTTTGGGGAGGGGATACCTACCACCTTGCCCCCACACCGTCCATATGACTGTGCGATAGAACTCCTTGAGGGAGCACCGCTTCCCAAGGCTCGGCTCTACCGTCTCTCTCTCTCGCAGAAGATGCTGCCATGGACGCTTATATCCAGGAGTACCTTCGACTCGGACTCATTCGACCCTCCACGTCACCGCTCTCGGCAGGGTTCTTCTTCGTCCCCAAGGCCGACGGATCCCTGCGCCCCTGCATCGACTATCGAGGACTTAGTCGAATCACCAGAAGGTACTTATACCCTCTCCCCCTCGTCCCATCTGCCCTGGAACAGCTCCGCGCCGCGAAGTGGTACACCAAGTTGGACCTACGCAATGCTTACAACCTGGTGCGGATCCGGGAGGGGGATGAGTGGAAGACGGCTTTCAGTACCATTCACGGGTCACTACGAGTACCTGGTTATGCCCTTCGGCCTGGCCAATGCCCCTTCGGTCTTCCAGGCCTTTATTAATGGCGTGCACCGGCACATGTTGAGCCGGTTCACCATCGTCTACCTCGATGACATCCTGGTTTTCTCCCCGGACCTCCCCGCGCACGTCGCCCACGTACAACAAGTCCTCCAGCGCCTCCACGAGAATCATCTCCGGGTGAAGGCGATTAAGTGCGAGTACCACACGCAGTCCGTCAGCTACCTGGAGTAAAGTCATCTCTCCACGGGGGGTGGCCATGGACGAGGCCAAGGTAGACGCGGTCCTAGCCTGGCCACGACCACAGTCGATAAAGGACCTCCAGCGCTTCCTGGGTTATGGCAATTTCTATCGCCGGTTCATCCGGGGCTTCAGCCGGGTCGTAACTCCCCTTACATCCTTTCTCCGTGGGAAGCCCCGCAGTCTCCGCTGGTCCTCAGAGACCGAGAAAGTGTTTGATGGACTGAAGAACGCCTTCTCCCGAGCCCCGGTTTTGGGGCATCCAGATCCCAGCTGCCCCTTCGTAGTCGAGGTGGATGCCTCTTCAGTGGGAGTCGGGGCGATCCTCTCTCAGCAACTCAGAGACCCTTCACCAGGTGGCCTTTTTCTCCCACAAGCTCACCCCAGCGGAGCGTAATTACGATGTGGGCGATCGGGAACTACTTGTCATTAAGCTGGCAATTGAGACTTGGAGGCACTGCCTGGAAGGGGCCAAACACCCGGTCACGGTTCACACCGATCACAAGAACCTGGAGTACCTGAAGGTGGCCAGATGTCTCAACCCTCGCCAGGCTCGTTGAGCACTGTTCTTTGCCAGGTTCAATCTCCTCATCGCCTACCGCCCTGGATCAAGAAATGGAAAGGCGAACGCCCTCTCTTGCTGCCAGGAACCTTACACGGAGATCACGGAACCCCCAGAGGACATACTGCCGGCCTCATGTTTCCTTGGGGTAGTCCAATGGGACTTCGAGAGAGACCTGGATCAAGCGCTCACGCAGCATCAGATACCCCCGGGATGCCCCCCCAACAGGAAATATGCCCCTCCGGACTTCCGTGACCATCTGCTCACATGGGCTCATGTCTTCCCCTGCTCCAGACATCCGGGGCAGACCCGCACTCTTCAGCTGCTCACTTCTCGCTACTGGTGGGAACACCTGTCCCGGGACATCCACGCCTTCATCGCCTCCTGCCCCCAAGACCCCACGCACTCTACCATAGGGCCGCCTCGCCCGCCGCCGATTCCCCAACGCCCCTGGTCGCACCTGGCCGTGGACTTTGTCACGGATCTGTCCCCGTCCCAGGATCACACCACGATCCTGACGATTCTCGATCGCTTCTCCAGGTGGGTGAGATTCATCCCATTGTCCGAGTTACCCACAGCCTTCGAGACAGCAGAAGTGATATTTGCTAGAGTCTTCACGTTCTTCGGCATCCCAGAGGTCATTCATTCTGACCGAGGACCTCAATTCACCTCTGCCGTGTGGTCCGCCTTCCTGGAGAAACTGGGGGTCACGGTCAGCCTCACCTCGGGGCACCACCCCCAGTCCAATGGCCAGTGTAAGCAGGCCAACCAAGAGTTGGGGAAGTTCCTCCGCCTCTACTGTGTGGAGAACCCGGACGACTGGGCCCGTTTTCTCCCATGGGTTGAGATCGCCCAGAATTCCCTGCGCCACTCCTCTACAGGCCTCACGCCTTTCCAATGCGTCCTCGGCTTCCAACCCCCATTCGTGTTATGGGACCCCTCACCCTTGGACGCCCCGGCCGTGGACGCATGGTTCGAGCAAGGAGCAAGTACACCAACGGATCGCCCAGGCCATCCGCAGGTAACAGGTTCAGGCCGACAGGCGGTGCAGCGCTGAACCCGCGTACCGACCAGGCGACCGGGTATGGCTGTTGACCCGCGACCTGCGCATTCAGGGGAGTACCAGAAAGCTTGCACCACGTGACATTGGTCTATTTAAGATCACTAAGGCACTTAATCCGGTCACTTTTCGTTTAGCACTACCACCCCATATGCGCACTCACCCTGTGTTTCACGAGTCTCTCCTTAGGCCCTGGGTCCCTGGTCCGCTGGCTGACGCTCCTCCATTCGAGCCACCCCCGCTGGAGGTGGACGGTGCCACCACCTACACGGTCGACTGTCTGCTGGACTCCCGCAGGCGGGGCTCACGACTGCAATACCTCGTGGACTGGGAGGGTTACGGCCTCGAAGAACGCTGCTGGGTGGACGCAAAGGACATTCTGGACCCCCTCCTCACTCAAGACTTCCATGCCACCCACCCATGCCGCCCAGCCCCTCGAGGACGCGGCCGTCCCCGCAGAGCCCCGCCTGCTCCAGGACCCTCTAGGACTCGCCTCCCGACGGCCGTTACGGGTCCATTGGGGGGCCCTGTCACACCCACGGGCGGTTCCAGCGACCAAACCTGTCCCATCACATGCGCACTGACACCAGAGTTTTGATTTAACTCATTGCACTCACCTGTTCTCTATCACATGTCACCGTATTTAAGCACACCTCGACCACTCCTCTTTGCTAAGTCACTTGGTCTATACCTGGTTTAAGCGCTACTATCTCCGTGTGTTTTGGATTATTCATTACTGCTCTTACCGTGTCTCAACCTCGCTTTGTGTACCTAGGCTTTTCGCCTGATCCTCCTGGTTCCCATTTTGCCTCACTGGTTTTTGATCCCTGGACTGTCTGACCCTGTGTTTGCCTGCCTATTTATTAAATATCCTGTTTGCCCCTTAAGCTGCATTTTGTCTCCGCCTTCCGGTTCTGAGCGTGACAACGGGCCTTGAGGAGGGTTGCTCTGGTCCGCTCTGGCAGTGGCACATATGGTGGGCCATCTCCAGGGCTGTAGGTAGCTTGGCTAGGGAATAAGGCGGACAGCTTTAGAGTATCTGTCAATTTCAGTCAGAATAAAAGTCTTACCGTCGAACTCGGGGAGCCCTGTGATAAAATCGACCGCAATGTGGGATTGCCCAGGAACCGGTAGAGGCTGGAGGAGGCCTGCTGGAGGCTGGTGAGAGCTCTTGCTTTGGGCACAAGTAGTGCAGGCGTTGGCTTGGTGTTGGCTTGGCATTCCTGGAGCCTGGCCTATAGATCAGTGTGGAGTTAAAAGCCCACCTAGTCTGGCGAGTATTTAACCGCTTTGTTAACTGGATGTATGCCAGGTTTTTGTGGTTGGTCCAGATGAAAAACGGCAGCTCGGTGCCCTCAAGCCTCTACTCTTCTAAGGCCAGCTTGACTGCTAAGAGTTCCCAATTGTAATTTCTCTCGACTGGAGTCAGGTGTCAGGAGAAGAAGGCACAGGGATGTAGCTTGTTGTCCAGATCCTTACACTGTAAGACCTCGGCCCCCACACTCGAGTCAGATGCGTCCACCTCCACAATGAGCTGCTTGTCAGGATCCGGCTGGGTCAGGACGGGGGCTGAAGTGAAGCCGATTAAAAACTTGTTCCACCTCAGGAGTCAATTGGTATGGCAGCTTGGTGGAGATTAGTTGCATGCTATTTTGCTGTAGTCCCAGACGAAGCAGCGGTAACAGTTTGCAAACCTCAGCTCCTTGCGCCGGTAGGACGTAGGCCACTCTGCAACTGCGTGGATCTTCTCAGGATCTGCCTGTATGTTCCCCTTCTGAATAATGAACCCCAAAAATTGGTAGAGCGCACATGGAACTCACACTTTCAGCTTCAGTGAACAGTCGGTTCTCAAGCAGGCGTGTAAGGACCTGGTGGACGTGCTGGATGTGTTCTTCTAGGGACCGGGAAAAAAACATGATGTTGTCCAGATAAACAAACACAAATCGATCCAGGAAGTCTCTAAGCCAGGGCTTGGAACACTGCTGGGGTGTTGGTGAGGCTGAAAGGCATGACCCTGTACGCAAAATGGCCCAACAGGGTATTAAATGCGGCGGTCTTTCACTCGTCCCCTTTTTTTATTTGGACCAGATGGTAGGCGTTGCGAAGGTCGAGTTTGGAAAATATGGTTTTCCCTTGTAAAAGGTCAAACGCAGAGGAGATGAGGGGTAACAGGGACTTATTGCATTTGGTGATGGTGTTGAGCCCCTGGTAGTGAATACAGGGTTGCAGTGAACTGTCCAGTGCCTTCAGGGCAATGCAGAGCTGGACCGCGAGCCCCTTATCCATGAGACTGTCTTCAGCTCCCAAATCTATCAATGTGGCCACGGCGTAAGCACCTCCAGGGAGGTAGAGGGAGGCAGACAGGATGAGGCTGTCAGGAACGGAGGTTTTAGAGTGGTCGCTTGCCAGAACCCCAAAGTTCAGTGACGAGTTTGGTCTTTTGGCCGAACAGAGCAAAAGCAAAGACATAGGCTCAGGGTCATCCTCTGGGACAACACTGACTGAGGGTGCGTGGCCCCAAGACCACCTGGACCGGCCGCAAAGCCCTTCCAGCCGATGCTCGTGAATGCGTCTGTCCAGGCGGACAGCTAGATCTACAAGAGCTTGGAGATCAGAAGGCTCATCACGGGCCACTAACTTATCCTTCAGTCATTCAGACAGTCCCTTCTGGAATGCCTTGTGGACAGCGGGGTCATTCCATCTGACATGGGTGACGAGACGTCCTCAAAACGACCTTGGGAGAGCACGGCCTTAGCCCACGTTAAGGTGCGATCCCGAAGGAGGCCAATAAAATCCTGCTCGCATCGGTAGAAAAAGCCATGGGGGTGTTGCTTGAAAACCAGGTCGCACCAGAGTAGGAAACCCCGACACTTACTCACCATCATAGGAAGCCAGATGGGGTTTGGAGGCTCCGGGGTAGTGACGGTGGTTCCTGAGGTGGGAACTTGTGGCCCAGTTTGGTCATTCGAGGGAAGCAGTGAGCTACCGGGTGCCGTCTGAGTTTTTAACGGACAATATGACGGCAGAGATCTATGAAATAATAGGGGTTAATTCTTCAAACTGAGAAGTGTCTAGTGTCAAATTTGTTTATTAAGGATGCAGTAAGATTCAAGTAATGAATTCAACAGTTTGGCGTGTTGGGCAAGCCAACCCCGCTGGCGATCGAGCATGATCCCTACCGGTACGGGGTTGGAAATCTGTGGATCTGCGGGTTTGTAGACTTCGAAGTCTGTGGAGGCAGGAGAGCAGAGTTAAACAGATGATGCGCGTAAGCGCATCAAAAAGTCGAACAAGAGTACGCTTAGGGCAAGTGAGAGCTAGGCTAAGTACCGTAAACATAAACAAACGATCTGGCGATGGGTAGTCCTTCGAGTAGAGGTTTTATGGAGGAGTGATGATGAGTGATGATTGGAAACCAGTGTGCCGAATGACGGAGAGTCCGGCTGGTCCAATAGATCCGTGTGAAAGCAAATACAACACACGCATGTGCCACAAATGAAAACATTAGTAAGGGATTGGGGGAAAATGCCTAAGCTCTGCGAGGAGCGGAGAGGACCCAGGGCGAACCCTAACAATTACAGTGGTATGAAAAAGTTTAAGCACCTCTAATCATTTTCATGACTGTCCTTTATTAATCTTTGGATGTTCGGATCAACAATTTCAGTTAAATATATCATATAGAAGGTAAACAGTGATATTTGAGAAGTGAAATTAAGTTTATCAGATTTAAAATTATTTAAATTTTATATTTAGTAGAGGGAATTCACCACAGCGCTGATCATCAGTGTTTACGCCCCACATGCCGCTAATGCTAAAGATGCACTCTACAGTGCTATTACACATACCCCGATGGACTGTTTATTGTTGCTGGAGATTTCAACCATGTGAATCTCAAGTCACTTCTCCGTAAATTCCACCAACATGTAAACTTTGCAATGAGAGGAGCAAACACGCTGAATCTTGTTTTCACGAACATTCCCAGCGTGTACCGGGCAAAACCCAGCCCCCACCTCGGATACTTAGATCTGTTATGCTAATCCCAGCACACAGACCGCTAGTCAGGCAATCAAAATGGTTCTGAAGCAGGTTAGAACCTGGTCAAAGGGAGTCAGTTTCTGTTTTGAGCACACTGACTGACAAATGTTTAGGGAAGCTGCAACCTACAGCAATAACACAGACTTGGAGGAGTACACATCATCTGTTACCAGCTACATCAGCAAGTGTATAGATGACGTGACAGTCTCCAGGACCATCACCACATGCCCCAATCAGAAGTCGTGGATGACTGCAGAGGTGCGTGCTCTGCTGAAGGCTTGAGACTCATCAGAGAGGTAAAGCACACAAGCGGCCAGAGCATCCACAGTCACTTCAGAGACAGCAGTGATGTACAGCGCACGTGGCAGGGCATCCAGGCCATCACCAACTAGCTGCCTGTGATAATTCTGCCTCCCTTCCTGATGAGCGGAATGATTTCTTCGCTCGTTTGAGAGACAGATTGCTGTGGCAGCGAAGAAGACCACCCCTCCTTCCAGCGACAAGGTGCTGTGCCTTACAGCAGCTAATGTGAGAAAAACTCTACGCAGTGTCAACCTACGGAAAGCTGCAGGACCAGACAACATTCCTGGTAGAGTGCTCAGGGAATGTGCAGACCAGCTGACAGATGTCTTCACCAGCATATTTAACATCTCCCTGAGCTGTCCCAACTCGTGCCAAAGACCATGCTGCTTCCTTTGTTAGATCCTCTGCAGTTTGAGTACCGTCCCAACCACTCAACAGACGACGCCATGCCCACAACCCTTCACCTAGCATTCACCCAGATACTTATGCTTGAATGTTTTTCATAGAATTTAGTTCAGCATTTAACACAATCATCCCTCAGCACCTGATTAGAAAGCTGAACCTACTGGCAGCCGGTGAGTGAGAGAGAAAGCGGAGAAAACCTGAATACGGGTGTGCAGCACTGAAAAGGGGTGCGCAGATGGAAAACGGGTGTGCAGAGCGGAAAATATGGTGTTGTCTGAGTGTGTGCTTGCAGTTCCTGGAGGAGTCCAACGGATGTTGAGGGGGAACCAGCCGGTATAATCAGGAGGCTCAGGCACAGTCCGTATCTGGAACACAAGAAAAAAAGGGTTAGTGCCGAGGAAGAGGTAAGGCCGGAGAGGTAGCGCAAGCGTGTAGCAGACGGGACCCATGGTATGTAGGCTAAGCTAAGGATCAGCATTGACGCCTACCGGGTATCAGACGGAATAATCTGGCGATATCAGCGTGTCTGCGCCGGCATTAAATAGAGGCTACCATCAGGGAGGAAAGCAGTTGCGAGATCTGTAAGGCAAGCACAACACAACACACACCGCAGTGGCAAAAACAAAAACAAGGCAGAAAGGAAGAGGCGACGGAAAACGCGTATACTGGCGTGAGGGAACCCTAACAATCATCAAGTTTGCAGATGACATGACTGTGGTGGGTCTCATCAGTAAAAACAAATAGTCAACATACAGAAAGGAAGTTCAAAAGTTACGGACTGGTGTAGAATCAACAACCTGTCTCTAAACACAGACAATACCAAGTAGATGGTTGTTGACTTCAGAAGGACAAAGTGAGATCACGCTCCACTAAACATGGCCCGCTCTGCTGTGGAGATTATCAAGAGCACCAAGCTCTTGAACTACCTTGGAGTTCACCTGGCAGAGGATCTCACCTGGTCCCTCAACACCAGCACCATAACCAAGAAAGCCCAGCAGTGTCTCTACTTCCTACAAAGGCTGATGAAAGCACATCTCCCACCTCCCATCCTTAACACTTTCTACAGTGGAACCATTGAAAGCATCCTGAGCAACTGCATCACTGTTTGGTTTGGGAACCGCACCATTTTGGATCACAAGTCGAGGCAGCGCATAGTGAGGACAGCTGAGAAGATCATTTAGTTCAAGTTCAAGTTTATTTATATAGGCCTTTTACAATCGAGCATTGTCTCAAAGCAGATTCACAATATTACACTGTCTTAAAACGCTAATCCCAAATTGAGCAAGCGACAGTGGCATGGAAAAACTTCCTAAAATGGTAGGAAGAAACCTTGGGAGGACCAAGACTCAACAGGGGACCCATCCTGGGTGGCCTAGATGTTAATTAAATAAATACTAAAAGTATATTAAATTATAGCAAAAGCAGTACAATAAATAAAACACAAATTAATAATAAAAGTTAAATTAGTAATAGAAAACTTTGAAAATTAACTAAATTATAAAACAAATTAGATTATAAAATGAGTCCTTAGTGGGAGGTCCTTGGCGACACATCGTCTCCTAATGTCCAACCGGTGGAGGGAGTACCTGCACTGGTGGGACCTGCCTCCGATGTTGAAGACAATCAGAGCGACGCCAAGCCTGTGGCTGCAGCGTGTAGTGTAAATGTCTGTGTTTCTCTCCCTTCCATCACAGACATATACACTACACGCTTCATCCGCAAAGCAACCAGCATTGTAGATGACCACACACACCCAAAAAAGGTACCGAAGGGCCCTCACAACCAAACAGTGCAACATTTCCCCCCCCCCAAGCTATTAGACTCATGAAAATCAGAGACTGGTATGAAAAGTGGACATGTAAATGACTGGACTAAAACACACACACTCACACACGCGCAAAATCTCCATCTTTTAATTACACAAATAACTTGAATACTTGGTTACAAATCACACCAAATATGGACAAAAAACTGCTGCTAAACACGTTTACACTTTTTACATTGAACAAATGGACACCTTCTGCTCACACTACCAGTGGCCTATCTGCACTGTTGCCTTGTATTTATTGTTTATTGTTATGTATATTGTTTTTGTTCCTGTATTTATTGTTTATTGTCCTGCATTGCACATGCTACAAATGTACACTTTATGTTGTGTAGTTTATTGTTTTAGCACCTTGGTCCTGGAAGAACGTTGTTTTGTTTCACTGTATACTGTACACCACTGTACATGGTTGAAATGACAATAAAACAACTTGAACTAGATCCTACTTTTGCAGAAATAACAGAATCTAAGCACTTTCGGTAGCTTCCAATGAGAGTCTGGATTCTGGTTGAAAGTATTTTGGACCATTCTTCTTTACAATACATTTCCAATTCAGTCAGGTTTGATGGTTAAAACAATGATTTATAAAGGAAATCAAATTTATAACGGAAATGAAAATTATTAAGGGTGCCCAAACTTTTTCATACCACTGTAACTAATCAGGCTTCTGAACGGAGCGTTGATAACAACTTGGGTTATCCTTGTCCTCTCTGGTCCGGATGATATGATGGCCCAGTGTTCCATAAGGAACTTTAAATCGTGACTCATCTGACCACAGAACAATCTTCCATTTTGTCATACTCCATTTTAAATGACCCCTGGCCCAGTGCAAACGTCTGTGCTTGTGGAGCTTGCTTAAAAATGGCTTCCACTTTGCACTGTAGAGTTTCAGCTTGCAACGGTGGATGGAATGGTAGATTGTGTTCACTGACAATGCATTCTGGAAGTATTACTGAGCCCATTCTGTTATTTCCTTGACAGTGGCATTCCTGTTTGAGGTGCAGTTACGTTTAAGGGCCCGGAGATCACGAGCATCCAGTAGAGTTTTATGGCCTTGACCCTTACGCACAGTGATTGTTCCAGATTCTCTGAATCTTTTGATGATGTTATGCACGGTTGATGATGATAACTTAAAAGTCTTTG
>JAVSBV010175788.1:0-13534 GCA_033117975.1 Parotocinclus spilosoma | reverse complement strand
CACATCGTCTCCTAATGTCCAACCAATTGAGGGAGTTCCTGCACTCTGGTGGGACCTGCCTCTAAGACAATCAGAGCGACACCAAGCCAGAAGAACATCCAAGTGTGTGGTGTCGGAACCAGAATCAGAACATCAGCTCTGAGAGAAGATTGGTCATTGGTTATTTACTGTTCAGTTGTTAAGCATGCTAAGAAATACAAGCAAATTTGTCTAAAATAAGTGAAATCAACACAACTGCATCAATTTTGGCACTACAACTGATAAACATGTTAAATCAACACATATTATTTTACTTTCATTAAATAAGTTGAACAAACATGAGTAAAATTAGTTCAATTAACACACCACGTTAGCTTTAGAACAACTTTTATGCAACAAAAGCAACATCAGTTAAATCGTGTTCACATCACTTTTTGAGTTTGAGTTGGAATTGTGAGAACAAATTAAGTTTAACAAACCGAAGGCAATTATGTTGGATAAACCAAACACTTTCCATATTTCAATAAAGTTGAACCGAATAAATTTTGTGTGTGAAATCCGTTTTTGTTGAATGAAAGAGGGGAGGAAAAACGAGGGGTGTCCCCCATGCTCCTCTCCTCCTCCTCCTCCTTCCCCTTTTATACACGAGCAGCTTTTAACAGGCTCAAGCGGAGACCCGCGACGCCCCGAATAACCGGCGCTCGCTGTTCGTCCAGATGCACGCGCGGCTCTTCACTCTGCTCTCCCTCGTGTGGCACGCGCTTAGCCTGACAGCGGCACGAAAGAGAAGCGGTAAGAATCATTTGAGTCCGCTGAAAACCGAGATTTAGTATTAAAACAAGGCGTCTGTATAACCTCACATCATTATCTTCTGCTCGTGGACTTAAAACCTGTTGCTTTATGGTGACAGTTTTCACGTGCTACGGTTCACTTTGTGCATGAGACACAGCTACCTGAGTGAAGAGTGGAAAAGCACAGAGAAACGTTTAAACACGTGTCAGCCTTCTGAGTCTGCAGCGTCAAATCAGGTCAAATGTAAAGCTAATATCTGTTACCGGAACATCGCGCTAATTGTGACCGAAAAGCTAGTTGGTCTAGCGCGGTATTACTTCCCTGCTACAGCAGTGCACGTTAAAACTTTCTCCCTGATAATGCTATTAATGTTTTTACTGCTCATAAACACTCCTGAAAATGACACTGGCTCAAAGCAGGCACACACTGACTAGACGCGTTACTTTTTGGGCCTATTTGGGTTATAAGATCAATGCAAACTTCAGTAAGAAAAGCCGTGCTTGGTAGTTGGTTGAATAAAATAAAAAACTTAATTATGCTCCACTGAGAGTCAGGTGTTACATCGCACACCCTCTCATTGAAACACGTTTCTCGTAAAGATAGACAGTCTGACATGACATTTAACTAATGAAAATGTTCCCCAACTGTTTCCAGCAGTACAGAAATTCCTGAATCTTTTTAATGATATTCGGTAAGGAGTTTCCATCATTTACTCCAGAAAGGCTTGATTGAGGGAGGGGAGGCATCTGAGAGCAGTTAGTGGTGGTATTATAGGAGCAGATAGCTCGAGGTTACCGCTCACCTTGTGCTTTTCTTGGCATCACTCTATTTTTCACCATAATTGAACGTTTTCAGAGGTTGCACAATTTGTTATCGCACGTAGATGCTACTTGTTTCCTTCCGTTTGATTTATCTTGCAAGCATCACATATACTATATAGTCTTTGGACACCCTAAATGACCTTCATATTAGTATAGAGTTTTCTTCGAAGGGGGCTTTTTTTATAGATTTTGGAACATGACTGTAAGGTGGGCTTCTGATTTTAAACCGTAAGCCGGGACTCACTTGGCATTCTACTGCTTTTTTAAGGTGTCTGATGGAGCTGAGGTGAAGGTTCTTTGTAGGGTTGAGTATCAAAACCCGGTCCAGATTTGGAACTGGTTCCAAAATTCCAAGCTCCAGGCACTCGTTAACAAAAGTCCGTGTCTACTAATGCATTTTAACCTGCAAATACATGGTCGTGATTAGTGCAAAAGTACATTTGTATGTATCGTATAAGTATAGAAATTTGATCTGTTTCAAAGGAGCTTGCACTTTCAACATGGAAAAACATTATTATTGAGTTACATTATTGCGTTTAAGCTATGTACCTTTTATGTCCGACTGCAGACTCCTAGTTTAAATGCTGTGTTTAGCGAGGAGAGTCGATAATGCTTAACATGAACAAAGCTCAGCATGGCATAATGTATGACCTAGGTACCTAAGGAAATCTTTTTTCCATTACCACTGGTAATAAGTACTCTCTACTGTAGTAATAATGCAGCTTCATTTTTGTTCCTCTGATTTAAAGCTATTACAAGTAAAAAAAAAGCTTAATGTGATTACTTTCCCGTTTGACCATATGTTTGTCATTTCAGCGAGAGAGATTACTGGTGACCAGTAGTAATTGGGAAAATGTTTTTTAGGTCACTACTTTAGTACATTAAGCCACATTAAGCTTTCTTTAGGCTACACTATAGGTAGCAGTATGTTAAATAAATGGAAAAAAATGTTTAACTTGTTAGCTTTATGTTTTATATTTAAAAACTATTATTTATACCTAAGCATTTAGTATATTATTTTAGTATTTTGGAATCGTAACTTGAAATTGATAAGCAGAATTGGAGTAAAAAAAACTATTTTTAACGATACCCAACCCTAGTTTTGTGCAAGTCTCTATTAACTCAATGGACAGCAGAGCAGAAAGTTGATGACTGACAACTGACTTGTTGGAACCAGTAACCTGTAAATGTGTCATATTGAGTCTCTGGGGTATCAGTACAACCCATTCTACTGGTCTGTGGAGAATCCAGTAGTGTTTTATGGAGGTAGTACAAGTGAGTGTTACTGACATAGCAGAGCTCAATAATTAGATTAATTAATATAATTATATTATATTAATTCAGTTTACAGCCAATAACATTACATCCAATCAGCCAATCACATGACAGAAACTCAATAGCGTTTAGATATGTCGACATGTTCAAGGTGACCTGCTAAACTGATGAAGAAAGGTTATTTAAGTTGCTTTGTATGTGATACGTTTTTGGTGCTAGAATGGTTGGAGTATTTCAGAAACTGCCGTTATATTGGGATATATTGGCAGTTCTCTTTCCAAAAAATGCCTTGTTGATGCCAGTGGTCAGAGAAGAATGGCTTGTTTGAGCTAATAGAAAGGCAACAGTAACTCAAATTATCTGTAGTCAAGGTATGAAAAAGAGCATGTCTGAATTTACAGCACATCAAACCTTGAGGCAGATGGAATACTGATGGGCTACTTAAAGCGACCGAGCCTTACAGATAGATTAAATATTAAGGGAAAAAGTTCAAATCAAAGTTTTGCTTGTGGTCAGTCTACTTCAGATAGCCTTATCTCTGTTTTCATGTACCGGTAAATGATAGAACATAGATTAGAAACATGTGCCAATACTAATGACACATATCAAGCTAATAGACTTCATACTAACTATAATCATGCAGAAATTCAGTACAGGGCAACCCCATTTTTGTGTAACTTTAGAAAATATAGCTTTATAATATAGCTTTTAATGCTAAGGGCTATTGGGCTTTACAAATGTCTGATTGTGTTTATGTGCTATGGATTGCAGTATTAGGATAATTTCTTTATCATTGTTTAAAAAGTGAAATGTCTCTGGTTCACACATCTTGATGGACATGGTTCTGGAAGTCGTAAAAACTAATAAAATGTAAGCCGAAACCAAGTCACACAATATCATATAGATCTCACTGACAGAATTCTTAGGAAGTCTAGTGAGCACAGAACAAATGTTATTGTAAATAAAATAGTTTCTGACTGCTGAACTCACTCAAACTCACCATTGGTACTTCTATTTTGTACTATTTAAAAATGTATGTGTTAGATTGTATAGTTATTGTGTTGGTATATGTGTTTATTAATATTTTGGCTGAGGTTTTACAACTTTCTGTTCCCAATTTGGCTTTAGTTTTTTATTTACTTATTGTTGTAATGAATAGTGATATGATTTTTGTAACCATATTTTTGTACTTTTGTACTCTATCTTAAAATGATGATTTAAAAATGAGAAAAACATATTTATTGGATACAAATGTTGTGATTTTAAAACGGTTGAACGTTTAACTGGAAAACTGTTTGTACCGCTATAGCTAATTTATAGAGCTATAGTTACAATATATTTGTGATATTTGTGTCTAAATCGAAACAGTGGTGAGTTTTAATAGGTTTACTGCTGGATGATTTTGGGAGGGTGGAATGTAAACTTGGCAATTAGTTGACTTTTGATCTTCTGGTTGACTAAGAAAAACATTACTTGGGGAAAACCTTGTGTTAGTTATTATCCCTTTAAGGAAAGGAAACAGTACTGTATGATTACTAACGTCATACAGTGGGTACGGAAAGTATTTAGACCCCTTTAAATGTATCACTCTTTTTTTTTATTGCAGCCATTTGCTAAGATTAAAAAAGTTTATTTCTGATTAATATCACTCAGCATCACATCTTGACATAAAAACAGACAATTTATTAAAAAAAAAACCCTTGAAATATCACATGGTCATAAGTATTCAGACCCTTTGCTGTGACAACTCATCTTTAACTCGCAAGCTGTCCATTTCTTCTTTATCCTTCTTGAGATGGTTCTACTCCCTTATTGGTGTCCAGCTGTGTTTAATTAAACTGATTGGACTTGTTTAGGAAAGGCACACACCTGTCTATATAAGACCTCAAAGCTTACAGTGCACGTCAATGCAATTGAGAATCATGAGGTTGATGGAACTGCCCAAGGAGCTCAGAGAAAGATTTGTGGCATGGCACAGATCTGGCCAAGGTTACAAAAAATAATCTCAATAATCCTTAAATGGAAGACGCTTGGGACGACCAGAACTCCCTGGACGTCCAGCCAAACTAAGCAATTGTGGGAGAAGAGCCTTGGTGAGAAATGTAAAGAAAAACCCAAAGATCACTGTGGCTGAGTTTCAGAGATGCAGTAGGGTGATGGGAGAAAGTTCCACAAAGTCAACTATCACTGCAGAGAAGCCCGCAGAAAAAGACACAAAAGACTCTCAGACTATGAGAAATAAGATTATCTGGTCTGATTAGACAAAGTTTGAACTTGTTGGCATTAATTCTAAGCAATATGAGTGGAGAAAACCAGTCACTGCTCATCATCTGCCCTATACAATCCCAACAGTAAAACATGGTAGTGGCAGCATCACGCTATGGGACGACTGGTTGCAATTGAAGGAAAGATGAATGCAGCCAAGTTCAGACATATCCTGGAAGAAAACCTCTTCCAGAGTGTTCAGTACCTCATACCTGGGCCAAAGGTTCTCCTTCCAACTGTGACCCTAGGAAGACAGTTAAAATATCAAAGGAGTGGCTTTGGATCAACTCTCTGACCATTCTTGACATTCAGAGCCCAGACCTAAAACCAATTGAGAATCTCTGTCAGGAACGGTGCAGAATGCGGAGGCAAACCAGGTTTGTGGTAACTTAATATACAGATTGTAAAACAGAACTAAAACATAACGAGACAACAGGCGGGTAGGTTCAAAAGCTGTAAGTGAAGATAAGAAGATCCTTTCTCACCTGTGTCAAACACCAAATAATAATGAGTAACAAAGAAAGCTTCGCACCGCATAAAGGTGGCCGAAGCTTATAAATAGTCCTCGCTGATCCGGGACAGGTGTGCACAATCACGGTACGCCTGCGCAGTCACCACGCGTGACATTCTGGAGAGATTTGGAAATGGCTGTCTACCAACGTTCACCATTCAACCTAACAAAACTAGAGAGGATCTGCAAAAAATAATATCAGATAATCCTTAAATCAAGGTGTGAAGAACTTCTTGCATCATTCCCAAGAAGACTCATGGCTGTACTAGCTCAAATGGGAGCTTCTACTAAATACTGAGCAAAGGGTCTGAAAACTTATGACCATGTGATATTTCAGTTTTCTTTTTTAATACAGTTGCAAAAAAAATCTACATTTGTTTTTTCTGTCAAGATGGGAGTCTGAATGTACATTAATAAAAAATAAAACGAACTTTTGGTATTTTAGCAAATGGCTGCAATGAAACAAATTGATAAATTTAAAGCGGTCTGAATACTTTACGTACCCACTGTACTCATGAATTGACAATACTTTATGCATTGCTTCATATGTAATAAGTATTTAAACATTTGGAATTGTGAGGTTTTATAGTACCTGTTTATCTGCAACGTTTTAGGAATAAAATAGGCATTTAATCTTACTGACCTTCACGTTTTGTTTGAAGCCCCCAAAGAAAATTGGCGCCAGGACTGCAGAAGCTGCCTGGAGTGCACCAGAGAAAATGGTTGTTTACGCTGCCCTGAGCGACTCTTCCTGTACCTGCATCGAAATGGTATGACCCACCATGGGTCATGCCTCCATTCCTGCCCCACCGGACACTTTGGCATACGTGGGCCAGAGACAAACCACTGCATAAGTAAGGTTATTCCTGGTAGTAAAAACGTAGAAATCCTTGTTTATACACTGCTTGTTAGCTGCAGATGAGCAGTTACAATTCTTTGAGACAGTTCTTTACCCTCCAGACTGAACACTGAACATTGTTTTTGTTAAATACCTGCTTTTTGTGTTCATTTATCCTTTAGCAGTCCTATTGTCATTCCATATTTGTGACATTACAATAGGTCAAAAAGATGATGTAAGAAAGAATGTCTGATTGTTCCTGTACCTTAATACCTTTGTCCTCCAGAATGTAAAGCTCCAGAATGTGAAAGATGCTTTGACAAAGACTTTTGCACCAAATGTAAAGGTGGATTTTTACTCTTCAAGGGTAAATGCTTCAGCAGCTGCCCAGAAGGCACATACGCTCACTCCACTGATTGTATTGGTAAGACATTTTTATTCCTTTGCTTATAGTGTGTTTATATTAAATCGTAATGAAATGAAGATTGGTTTTAATTTTGCCTGCTAATAATAAAAGTTGTTTAGACAGTCACACCCCATGTCCTTGCCTTCATATAGATGTTGTTTAAATAAAAATATTAATCTATTCATGGGTGGCACGGTGAGTAACCCTGACATCTCCTGGGTTCAATCCCATGTGGAGAGGTCTGGACCCAAGGGGTGGGTGATATATCGTTCACGATAACACCGGTATATTTTTTTATTCTCTATAATTTTGCTATATTTTGCATGATGCTCAAGCACGTAACAGTAAAAAAAATGGCCGACAAAGCACACAGTTGTACTCGAGTTAACTCTGAGGATGAATTAGTTACTAAAAGGGGAGCTACATCAATAGTGTGGAAGTTTTTCGGATACAGAAGGTCAGACTCTAAACAAATGACTGTAATTAGCAAAAGGTGCATAAATACTGCGACCACAAAAGGTGGCAACACGTCAAATTTATTTCCTCCCCTAAAGCAAAAGCACCCGCATAAGTACGAGTAATGTCAGTGATTTCGTGTGTCCGAGAATGAAGATGTGAGACTCAGGCACTCAGGCGACCATAGCTGGAGAATTCGTGATTAGTAAAAGGTACCAGTGAAATTTAATTACTGAAGCAGTTACATTTTGGTTATCAAAGTACATGAAACCTGTCCAAACTATGGAAAAGGAAGGCTTTACATGGCTTGTTAGAAAGTTGGACACAAGATACAACGTGCCTGGAAGGACATTATTTTTCGCTAGCGGCTTTGCCACAACTGTATGACGAATGCCATGTCGAGTTAGCCGCTACATTAGCATCTGTGGTGCATACGGGAGAAAACATTCCCAATTTAAAAAAGATTCAAAATCCAAACCACAACCAAATGTATAAAGTCCAGAAGAATGTTTATTTTGAAGAAAGTTTAGAATAAACAGTAAAATAATCAGTGTAACAGTTTAATTGTTGAAGACTCCAGTAGAGGTAGTGTCTTCTAGAGTGTATTAAATTGTACACCAACGATGTTCATTTGAACTCAATGTACACACATTGTATTTAGTTTTGGGATTGTAGTTAAAATTAGGGCTTTGTTTATCCGGAAGACTTCTTTTGAAGTTAACTTAATTCTGTGCACGTTTATTAACATATTTACTTTACATATCAAGACTATGTATTTATATTACATACTGTATCTGCAAACATAAGTGTTTTTAAAAGAATTCTGTGTATCGTTACGGCAAAAATATCTCAAAATATTGTGATATTGAAAGGCCATATTGCCCACCCCTACTGGGTACTTTCTGTGTGTAGTTTGTGTGTTCTTCTTGTGTCCAAACAAATTTATTTTGGGTACTCTGGTATCCTCCCACAATCCAAAGACGTGTATTAAGCTAATTTGTGTCTCTAAAGTACCTCACTGTGTGAGTGTGGGTGTGAGTGTATGTGCCCTACGATAGATTGGTGCCCTGTCTTGTGTTCTTTTTGTCTTGCAACCTGTGTGGCCAGCTAGGCTTTCCCACTAGCATAGATTAAGCGGATGAGAAAACAAATGCATAAATGAATCTATATATTAATTAACAATCAACATAATGCCTATGGGAAAACATTTTATAAATTAGAAAACTATATTTCTGGCTATGTGATCTGTTGAAATGTGTGAATATGTGCATATGAAGGTGTTTTGTTTTGCTTATTTTCTCAGATAATTGCCCATACAGTGCACTTGGTTCATGGGGTGAATGGAGTTCTTGCCTAAATAATGGCCTAAGCTGTGGTGTTAGGTGGGGGCATCAGATTAGGACCCGAGAGCTGTTCAGAAGAATGCCTAAGGAACACTCAACACTTTGTCCCCCTCAAAGTGACAGCAGAAAATGTCGTTTAAAAAAGAGGTGTCCAGAAGGTGAGTTGTGTAAATTTAGTAAGGACAAATCTTTACTGCTCAGTCTATAACTTACATTTAAGCAGCATAATATTCTCCGTAACTGGTAACTATTAACAGTCAAGTGTCAGCTTGATTCCTTTGCATCCTTTTCACATAATTTAATTTACTGTCTGGCTGATTTATAACCCAATTTTGCCACAAAATGATCAAGACTTAATAGTAATTTAATTTACAAAAATAATCCATCACTAGGTATATAACATTAGACATTCTTTTTTTCCGTCATGTATGTTTTACCATTGATTTATTTAACTACTTTCAAACACTTCCATTTGATTTGTTTCTTATTAATCTTGGGTAATTCCACTAGCAGTGTACATCTGCAGTAGACTGGAAGATAGAAGAACATGTACAGCTGGCCAACTTATTGACTACACCAGGGGCTGAATGAAATGCACTAGAACATTATGAACTTTCTGGGTAATGCGCAGACTGAGTCCAGATTTCTGGATTGGCCTTTTCAGTATGTTTTAGTAGCTTATGACAGTTGCTTTTAAGCAGAAATGAGAAAACAAGCTGCAATGCAAGGGCTAGATACTGTGGAAAACTTGCTTTATATATATATTGTATATTGTTTTTTTTATATATTTATCATTTATATATTTATAATTATTCCTTACCCTGTGGCTTTGTAATGAGATTGATTGAGATGTGATACGTGTGTATATATATATATATATATATACACACATGTTCACACACACACACAGACACACACGTGTATATATACACAAATCTCATTACAAAGCCATAAGGTAAGGAATAATTATAAAAAATTTACAATATAAAATAAAGCAAGTGTATATATATATATATATATAAAATATTGAAAATATTTAATAATATTTAAATATTAAATACTTTTTCAGAAAAAAGGTTATACACATGCTTATTTTTTTATTTTCGGTGTGTGTATTTTAACAACAGAAAAAGGCAAATCTGGCAATTAGGCAAAATTATAGCACCTTTTCAAAATTGTGGGTAAATAACTTTGTTTCAAGCATGTGATGTTCAGTGAAACTCACCTGTGCCAAGTAACAGGTGTGGGCAATCTAGAAATCACACATGAGACCAGATAAAAAGGAGAGAAGTTGAGTCAATCTTTGCATTGTGTGTCACACTAAGCATGGAGAACAGAAAGCAGAAGAGAACTGTATTGAGGACCTTAGAACCAAAAATGTGAAAAAATATCAGCAATCTTAAAGCTACTGTACCATCCATCTCAAAGCTACCAAGTCCATCTCCAGAGATCTTGATGTTCCTTTGTCCACGTGTGCAACATAATCAAGAAGTTTACAGCCCATGGCACTGTAGCTACTCTCCCTGAACTTGGACAGAAGAGTAAAATTGATGAAAGGTTGAAATGCGTGATAGTCCACAAGGTGAATAAGTAACCCTAATCAAGTTCGAAAGAAATTCAAGCTGTCCTGCAGGCTCAGGGTGTATCAGTGTCAGCACCAACTATCTGTCAACATTTAAATGAAATGAAATGCTATGACAGGAGACCAAAGAGAACCCCACTGTTGATAGGGACAAATAAGCTGGACTGCAGTTTGCCAAAATGTATGTGAGTAAGCCAAAATCCTTCTGAGAACCAGATCGTTGTGACAGATAACACCAAGATAGGACGTGTAAAGCACATCATTCTTCTCTTTACCAAAAATGGAATGAGGCTACGAAGAGAAGAACTCAGTACCTACAATCCAATATGATGGAGGTTTAATTATGTTTTGGGATTGTTTTGCTGCCTCTGGCACTGGGTGCCTTGACTGTATGCAAGCCCTAATGAAATCTGAAGTGCACCAAAGGATTTTGAGTTGAAGTGTCACAAAGCTGGGTTCCGTCCTAGGTCCTGGGTCTTGTAGCAGCACAATGACCCCAAACATACTTCCAACAAATGGATGGAAACAAAGTGTTTGAGAGTTCTGAAGTGATCAGCAATGTGTCAGGATCTAAATCCTATTGAAGAACATTGCACCGATCTTACAATTGCTGCCTGGAGAAGGCACCCTTCATGAGAGACCTGGAGCAGTTTGCAAAAGAAACTTCTTGCTGGTTATAGGAAGTGATTGATTTCAGTTAATTATTTCAAATAGTGTGCAACCAAATATTATGATCAAATATTATATACATTTTTGCTTTTTTTCCTCAGTTTTTTGTGTCATTCCAATGCACATCAAGTAAATAAAGTCTATAACAAAACATATCATCTTTTTTCTGGGAGAAATAGTACATTTTCTGGAAAGAATCCAGGGGTGCCAATATTTTGGGGGTATGACTCTATAAAATATATTTTTCTATGGAAAAAGGGCCTAGCAAATATTATACAATAACAAAATTGCCGTCTGCTTCTGTCTCTGTCCAAAACTTGGTTTAGCAAATTGTACAATTACAATAAAAATGTTGTGTGTTGTGGTAGTACTTTATAGAACTTTCCACTTTTGCTTAAATCACATAGGTTTAACCTCACTTCTTTTACTGGTCAGTTAATGTATTGATTTCTTACTTGCCCACTTATAATGCCCTTTTTTCAGCTTTCATGTTATTGCAAAATAAACTCTGAAATTATAATAGCATGCAGACTGAGACACTATTAATACGATTAAATGAATATCTAAATAAGACACGAAGTGAGGCCAAGTCAAGTGGGATTTATTGTCATTCCTCTTGCTACAGATAGATGAAATGAATAAAGAATAAAGAACCCCCCCGACCCCCCCCCCCCAAATCACGATGCTAGCATCTAAACCTGCATATAAAACAATGTTAAAAAGTGAAGACATACTGCTCACAAAATTACTTCAAAATGAAATATCCCCTAATTTATGTGAGCAGTGTAAATACTACAAAAGACTAACTGTAATTCATATACATTTAAAAGCAGGTGCCTAATATATAATGTGTATGCTTTAATCAGGGCAGGGCACTTGAGTTTAAGAGTCATGAATGTATTAACAGCCTCACATTCTTGTCTGGATGACTGGAATCTCTCACTGAAATCACTCTTAATGTGGTTGTCTGTTGTTCCATATTTGTTTCATGTCCTTTGGAGATTAGGATTAATACCTTATCTACTCACTAGATTTTAAATCACCACTAGGGTGGTTTTGTTATATAACACTACTAATAATGCTAATAATAATGCTAATAATAATGCTAATAATAATAATAATAAACAGTAGAAAATTCCATTAAAATTCGTTTTTTCAGTACTCTCTTCACAGTTCCCCTCTATTTTCCTAAAATTGTTTAATCTAATGTAATCCATTACATGAAGCACAGGATAAAGCCATTGTAATTTCTTGCTTCTTGAATAGGCAGATTTCTTTTGTTGTAGCAGCTGGCTCTTTTTCCATCTTGACTTGATGCAACATTGGAAATCATTTGTTTGGAGCAATTACCATTGGCAAATCAGATCCATTGGCATTAAGGAAAGAACAGTCTCACTGAATTGCAGCCATGTGTGATGCTGAAACCTTATGATATCTTTAGATGTTCCATTGCCTGCATCTCTTGTTTTGTCATTTTGGTATCCTTGGTTAATATCTAACAGATGAGTAAGTCCTTAACCATAAAATCAGCAGTTGATAAATGTTGTATATGTGGGAGTTTGGTTAGGAGTTTGAAGTGAGTATCTCATGGCTCTAATGTTACTGTTTAAATTCAGTAAAGGTTAAGTCTCATATTGACCTATGCTTACACTCTGAAAAGGAAAAACACTGGTGAAAACACTTCTAGTTGTATTTCTATTGTAGCTCACCATTACTTTATTTCACTCTAGTAACCCTTTTTCCGAACATCTATGTCCGGTTAGGGTAATAAAATGCATTTGTATCCACTTCAAGGACATGGGTTCATGTGTTTGGCCGTGCATGAGATGCAGGGGAGATCAGTTGGGGGACATACACGACAATGAGAATGTGCAAGTGTAGGGATAGTGGTGCTGGAGTTTGTTATAAAGAGCTACATCTCTGAATGTTTTTCATAAACGACTGTTCTGTGTTGAGGCAATTCTCAAAAAATCTACAACCAGACCCAAGTTTTTTTTTGTCTGCAAAGTGAGACTGAATGCTTGGCTTTAGCTTCTTCGTTTCTGAGGATATTAGAGCATATAAGTCATACCTGTTGCCTCATGTTTTATGTGTTGCCCATCTCACACATTCAATTCAATTTAAATGTATTTATACAGTGTGTTTTACAATGGTGCATTGTCTCAAAGTATCTCACAATATTATATTATCTTAAAAGGCCAATCCCAAGTTGAGAAAGCCTAGGGTGACAGTGGTAAGGGAAAAAGTCCCTAAAAGTGGTAGGAAGAAACCTTGGGAGGACCAAGACTCAAAAAGGAGCCCATCCTTCACGGGTGGCCTAGATGTTAATTAAGTACAAACCGGATTCCAAAAAAGTTGGGACACTAAACAAATTTTTAATAAAAACTGAATGCAATTATGTGGAGGTGCCAACATCTAATGTTTTATTGAGAATACAACACAAATCACAGATCAAAAGTTTAAACTGAGAAAATGTATCATTTTTAAGGGAAAAATATGTTGTTTCCATATTTCATGGCGTTAACAAATCCCAAAAAAGTTGGGACAAGGCCATTTTTACCACTGTGTGGCATCCCCCCTTCTTCTTACAACACTCA
>JAVSBV010175770.1:0-13535 GCA_033117975.1 Parotocinclus spilosoma | reverse complement strand
AAAAGTTGAGCGCGTTGTAGCGCATATTTAGTCAATGACATGTACACACAACAGTATATATTTGATCACTTATTTTTCGTCATTTTCGGGGAAGCTAAGCTTCCCTTGCAGTCTTAGAGCAATCGCCACTGCTCAGTTGGTACCTCTGCAGCCTCGCAGCAAGATGGTCCGGGGTTCAGTGCCAGGGTGGAGTCCATTCTGTGTGGTAGGTTTACTCTGGTGTTCTCCCACAAACATGCCGGTTAGGTTAATTGATTAAATTGGCATTGACTTTAGTGTGTATACAAAAATGTTTTGCTAATATGCAGCCCTACACCCAGCAGGTTATGATGCAGTTTGTGTTGACACCTCCTGCAACCAGCAGGAAACACTTCTGTGGCTTGTGCCAAAGTGGCCCTTCTAGAAGCCTTCTTTCCCTCATGCATTAATAAGCTTTGGAGACCCAACACATTGTTGCTGCTTCTTGATTTGTCCCTATTCTGACCACTGCCAGTAGATACTAAACACTACATTCTACAAGGCTTACAATTTCAAAGATGATCCCACCCAGTTATCTATGAGAACCATCTGTTCACTTACCATCTAATATATCCCAGACCTGGACATGCGCAGTTGTAAAAAAACTTTTGTTTGATCTGCGGTCATAATGTTTTGGCTCATCTGTGTGCATTCTGTATGCATGAGCTTGCAGATGCCTGAGATTTAGTGTAGCTCTCACCAAAAAGAGAGTGAAAACTGCAAAAATGCAATGAAGTGACAAATAATCATTCATCAGATATATAACTGTGATGTAAAGCCATGACTCAGGCTATAGAAACAAAGAGACTGTATTTTATTAAATTAAATTGTATTTAAATTACAAACTTCTCAATTTCAAGCAAGTTATGACAAGGCAGAGCAACCAGCCCAAATGACCACACCCCCGTTCTGAGTGCTCAAGCAATCGTGTGTAATACTGTGCTTAGAAATATTTCAATAAATAAAACACCAACCTGCAACTACTGTAGGTTTATTTTTTAGGTTTATTTCTTCCCTGTTAGCCTGCAAATTAGCATCACATATATGTATGTCACAGCTCTTTTGGCAATTTTGTTAATGTTAGCCACCAGGGGTCTTATTGTTGTTCTGTGTATGGTAGTACACCGAAGTAGCCTAGTGGTTAAGGTTAAGCAAGGCCCTTAATCCACCATTGTTTGAACTGTAAGACTGTATCAGTTGTAAGTTGCTCTGGATAAGGGCGTCTGGTAAATGTAAAATGTTCTATTTTGATTACCTGTACAACAACAGGATGGATCTT
Source organism: Parotocinclus spilosoma (assembly GCA_033117975.1). Classification (NCBI taxonomy): domain Eukaryota; kingdom Metazoa; phylum Chordata; class Actinopteri; order Siluriformes; family Loricariidae; genus Parotocinclus; species Parotocinclus spilosoma. The sequence continues at coordinate 12,238 of JAVSBV010175770.1, read as the reverse complement.
TTTTGGTAGTTATGCCAGATAAATATGTTAGTGGATATATACACGGTTACTGTATATAATGAACTGGCTGTAGAGTGTATATGTATGCAATGTCTGCACAAATATATTTGATTGTTGTTGAAATGTTCACATTTCAATATTTTAATTCAACTTAACCTTTGCTCAGACAGGGAAAAATCATACATGGAAATTCAGAGAAAGCTTTGAATTTTTCCCAAAAAGATGACAAACATGTCTGGCTACAATAAATAAATGAATTTGTGCTTGTATGGACTAGTACATCTCTATTTCAGACAGCTATACCTTAACCATATGAGCAATAGTACATTTAAATCATATGAGACCAAACAGCAGCACCATGTATTTGGTAAACACACAGCTGTAGATTAGCAAAGGTCTGTAAAAGCTGCCAGTTGAACTTCACTTATACGCCTGTGGTTTGCCATCACACAGCTCTAGAAGAAAATAACAGACCACTCTCTTTATTCAAATCAGAGCAGGTCAAAATAACAAATATGATGCAGGGTTTCCAGACCTCAATTAAGGATACAAATAATAAAATAGAGAAAACATTGTATTCCTTTTCCCAAAACAATACTAATGTTTTAACTTAATAAAGTTCAGAAATCAATATGTCAATCACAGCTTTCATGTGCCTTATATTTTTCTTCAATAAATAATATTTGGTTAGGACGATCACCTAATCATTACCTCGTTAAGTCTAATGAGGTGCATTTGTGTTGGAATATGTCAGATACAGGTATGGAATTGCTGCCACACATGTAGGTATATTGATGTAAAGAAAATCTGAGAGTGGAGAGTGGTCTCCTCCTAAAATTGCCAGAGCTGCTCTGCACTGATTCAATTTCATGGTATTTAGGCTTTTCCAATGCATGTCATGCAAGTGTTGTGTCATTTAATTTTGACATTTTACAATATGGTTCAAATGATGGATAATGTGGTAGAGCCAACACTCTATTGGTGTACTCAATTATTAGCTTTGCATTTGTTAGCCCCTCAATCTAGTAGAGAACAAAGCTACATTGAAAGCAATTAGCAACTTCCCTTATACAAAGCAAATTATCAATTATCAATTATCAATTATTAGCAAATTAAAGCAGTTAAGAATCAAAAAAATCAAGGGTCCAATTGTGGCAGCTTGGTAGAACTGGGTTGTGACATTCCAACCATCTAAGTGGTAGTGCAGAGATTTAACCACAAAGCAACAAAACTAACTAACTTCTGAACCCCCAAACATCTCCTCCCCTCTGCCTTTTGCTAAACTATTCATTTAATGAATATTTGATCAAGAAAAAGTTTCAAATGTAAGACACAACTACAAAGAGTCCCAGGAAGAGCATAGTCCGGCAATGAGTCTGTTCCGCCGCATTGAGCTTCATAACAAACTGGAAAGACCTCAGTGATTACATGCAGTGAAACAACAGTATATGAGGCTACTGAGGACAATGTCCCTTGAACAGACTCTGATCTTTTTCACATTCAGCTATGCACATCCGTAAGATTAACCCACAAAAGTCAATGGCACAGAGAATAACATTGTTTATATTGGGATATTTCACATAAATATCTAAGTCGCAAACCAAAATCAACACACTTTTGTTTGGCATGAATTTTGGAGCAACAGAGGGAGTTTCTTATAGAGGATATTACCCTAGATAATTTGTCAGGCCATTGTTAAGAACAAAACTTTTAAATATGATCTCAACAGGCCTTTTTTCGGTCTCCAAGTTTGAGTCGTCCAGTTGGCAATGGATGGGAGGCCATTTAAATGTCAAAGTATTTTAGTTGCACTTCTTGAATGTGACGGAAGCCTGTGCTCTTTAACGTGACTGAATGCAATAAACAGAAGATAAAGCAGTATAAATATCTTCTTATCTCTTTGCATGAGTGGTTTTAAAGTTCTGGGGATGTTGTACACCCCAGGCTGAACTGAATGTGTCGATTTAACACTATCAGCATAGTTTCATTGTTTCAATCTATCACCACCCACCCAAACTCACACTCCTGAGTGCCAGAGATAATATGGTCAATACACTAAACATCACTGAGAACACTTCAGTAAACTAATAGAGTTGGAGAAATAATTGTGGACTAATTACTAGTCAGCATGTTTGGAGGTTTTGTATTTATAGTTTTATGAACATTGTGTTTTCTATAGGTCTTAAATAAACAGCCAATTATGAGAATGTTTCTTTGATGGATTTAGCATATACGGTGTAGCCACACTTATCCATATAGGATAGGATTATAATTTATTGCTGTATCAGCACATAAGGCTGGATCTTTGGCATGTTGTAAGTGTGCATGTCTGATTTGTCATCATGTGTATGCCGTCTGTTATATTTGGTTTCCAATTCTGCAAGTGGTTCTTTGGTTTTCTGGGTTGGTCTAAAAAGTTTATTGTTTGTTGTTTCGCCTCGCTCCTCTTCCCATTTGGTGTGCATAAGTCCTTTTTGAAAAATGTCCATCAATGGCACTTATCCAGAGGTTAAGGACCTTGTTTAAGGGCCCTGCAATAGCAGCTTGGCACAACTTGAACTCATAGAATTCCAGCCCAGAACCTTAACAACATTAACAGAATCAGCATACAAAGCAGACACTTGACTTAATTGATGAAGTGCAGTCTCATCTATTGTTGGTTAAGAAATTGCTCAGGAGCTGGGATGTGAAGAGTCAATCTACTGGCCAATAGTTTGCTATTTTAACCACAGATTCACTACTGACCTGTTTTTTTGGACCTAAAATGATTGGTCCGTACACATATTTTAAAAATATTGTGATTGAGCAGGGGTGCAGAGGTTATAACACTGATACCTTATAGCTCCAGAGAATAGAGTTCAAACCCCTGCCCATTTTCCTCACCATGTCTCACACCATGTCTGTGACTTTCCCTTTTGGTACTCTGGTTTCCTCTTACATTAAAAAACAACACACAATATTGTGTCAAAGTTGCAAGTATGATTGGGTCAGAAAGTACAGTTTCACTCACTGTTAATTTTATTAGACAAAGCTACCTTATTGCTGCACCATGTAAAGTTTACATCTGAAGCTGCACTGTTTATGATAGTCATCCACTAATCCTTCATCAGTTCTCAGAATACTAGTGGCTGTACGCTTTTGGCTCGTGGTCTAGTGTCAGGCTAGCATTGGCACCAAGGTGGTTTAAAGCTCCAGCAGCACTGCTGTGCCTGATTCAATCATACCAGTACAACACACACTAACGCACCACCACCACCACATCAGTGTCACTGCAGTTATGGGAATGATCCAATACCCAGTTAGTACCTGATCTGTGGTGGTCCTGACAGTAACGGAGCAGTGTAAAGGGGACTAGTAAAGTTTGTAGCGACAGAACAGATGGACGGCTCTCTGTAATCATAGAACTACAAAGTGCAGTCACCTCTAGTTAGGTCCAGTTGATATTACTGAATATTGTGGAATAGACATGGACAATGGATCTGGCATAAGTTCCATTTTAAGCTGATCAAAAGTCTATAAACACATTTTGCTGAGCAGATGACGAAAGCAAGAGGTTGTTTATAGAATGACATACTGATAGCCTACATCTGTTGCATATTACCATAAAATGAAGCCATTCCTGGAAAGGCAGCCTAAATGTTTGTGTATAGTATCCCTCAGTGCTGACGTGAGAAATGTCTGTATTCCAGGATAGACTGTAAGTCACACAGATGTACTACAGATGTAATGAAATGAAAGTGTTCCTAGTGTTCTTAATGCAATATAAAATAGGAATAACTCTGCTATGGTGGCATTGTCTACAGCTTGTAAGCAATGTGATGTTGATTCCTGTTAGTCCAGTCAATAACCCAGTAGTCTTGCCTCATTGGATTTAAATCCTGTACAATGATCTTCCTCTATAAACTGATGCTGATATAGCAATGATCCCTTGTCATCATGCAGCAATCTGCTGACCTTTTAATTAATTACACAGAAGCTACCACAAATATCACAATAAATTCCAATGATAGTAGCTATGGGGGTCACATTTATGCCTGACGCTCACCATTATCATACAAATTAAACAAGCATGCACAGAGGTGGTCGGTACAAACATTTCATGAAGTATTTTTTGGTAACTGTACCTGTTTCTGAATACATATGTAACTTAATTCTTTTTTACTTGTATTAACTACATTTTAAAAGGGAAATCTGTACACACTGTACTTTTTACATTTAAAAAAGCCTTGATATGTTATCATCTATGAATACATTTATCTGTTTTAGCTATCAGTTTATTATTCTTTTTTATTTAGGCAATTATAGTCAGACACGCAAGATAGGCAAATCAGTATTTTGATATTTGGGATGGGTCCTATGATTGGCTGCTTTAATGCCTTGCATGACAAGTAATTATGAGCATGTGTTTTATATAGTTTTTATAGTTTGGTTCCTTATGTCTGGAAATGTTTTTTATTCTATTTTTCTGTGGTTAGTTAAATGTGATAATGTTAGTTGTATGATTTTTGCAGATGATTCATGTAGATGTGGTACAAACCATTATGTACTCAGTATCATGGCTGTGTACCTTTTTTTACCTACTTTAAACACATTTATTAGTATATACTGTCATACTTTTACTTGAGTAAAATATTTAAACCATACATAAGCTTTTTTAATACCTTCTTTTTAAATTGTGTACCTTTCTCACCTTTGAGACCGGTATTAAGACAAAAACAAAATTAGTTTTATTGGTCTTTCTTTGTCTCAATCTCTTTTGGATTGGGTCATGTGTTTCGGGGACTTGGGAATTGTTATCAAGACCAGCCAAGTCCAATGTTTCTGTTGTTGATTATAAATTAAACGTGTGTTATATTGTTATTGAATAGCGACAATCCATTCAAAAAGAATAAATCAGTTCAGTTTCTCTGCAGACTTAACTAAATCTGCACTCAGATTTAGCCTACATTTTGCCTACAGGGAAAAACTGACTTCTCTTGTTTTGGTATCCAATCAATAAACACATTTAATTTTTATTAGCCTGACATAGTATAGTTTATTATAATTAACGTATTTTATACTTTTTTTATACTTGTAATAATAAACATGGATAGAATGGTTGTTGTCAGTTAATTGTATAAGGTTTACTTTTGATTAAGTTTGAGAGAAGTGAAAGCTGATAGACCAGTCTCGGTCTTGACTACAACATTAGATACAGGACTTCAGCAAACAGTTTTGCACGGTTGTTTGTTTAGGTAATTGATCACTGAAGAGAACATCCTCTTCAGACCGCTAGGCTTTTTATATAACAGCCTGTCTCAGCTCATGCGGCTTGGTAGTAAGGGCCAGCTACAGTAAACAGAGGTTCCTGAGGATCTGGCATGGTCGGAAGGTTTGGTTACGCATCCCTGCAATGGACTAGTACCTCTGTCTGCACCCAGTAAATTCTGAAATAGGTTCCAGACTTCACTGCTTCCCTGACCAAGATGGGAAGGGGTGAAATAGGGTCCTATTAAATACAGCAGCAGAAAACTTATGTACAACAAGCACAAGTGATAGAGTGACGAGGTTTTGTACCGTGTAAGTTTAAAGCCTACATATAAAAAACAACTGGGTAATTGGAACAGTGAGAAGATTAACCCACTCAGGTGTTGAGTTCTGGGACTCAATTCAGCAGTAAAGGATTTGGCTGAATTTCTGTTGTATTATGTTTTCGACAACAGACGTTCCATGCAATATCAATACAACCATGTTATGGCGAAGCACACTTAAAGACTGATCTCAGTCTCTTTTGTATTGAAACAAGCACATGGATGCTTCTTTTATTTACATATGTAACCTCCAAATACCTCTCTAATTGTCCTACGTTTATGCCCTGCAGTTATATATGAATAACACTAATAATTAAATGAAAACGACTTCTGCACTGATCTTACTCCACTCTTTAATATGAGGACTCTCAACATTCGACAGCTGTGTGATGTAACGTGCTGCCTTATAACAATAATGCAGACAGGGAAGCCGGAAACCCTCAATATGACACTGGCACTGGGCAAACACAAGCGTTCAATCGCATAATGAAGCACTGCAGGGACTTTGAACATTAAAGCAGAGAAAAACACTGCAGTACTCACAATGGGAAGATCTGTGACATTTGCAGGGCATGGTGTCTCTGTTTGAGGCTTTCTCTTCCTTTCCCTCTTGTTCTTCTCCTCCTCTTTTCCTTTCTGTCCTATTTATTTCTTCTCTTCTGCACCAGCTTCCTCACAACATCCAGACTGGTCCTGAGCTCATTGCCATGGTTACAAGACAGAGCAGATCTCACGTGATTTGGTTGGCAGGCGTCAGAAAAGCAGCTTGCAGCCCCTCCTCCCTCAGATGACGCTGATCATTCTGTCTGTTGACAAAAGAGCACCCCTGCAAAGAGACAAAAGGTGTCTTAAGAAGATGGGTGTGGCGAGCGTGAGGAAATTTGTGTGTGCGTGTGTTGGGGGACGTTTAGGGCACGACTGTCTGTTTGAGCTGTGAGTGAGTCAGAGTGCCACACTGAGTCTGTGTACAAAATGTACTGGCGTGCAGCAGGCTGCCAGGAAACAGGAATAACACACTTTCAAGGCAGTTAGGCATACCAGTATCCTTCCAAATGTGGCTGTTTGAGCCTCTTGCCTTACACAGGCAATACTGGTGTGACAGATATTTATGGAGAAACTCAAGCAATGGTCGAATACAGTCACCACTCAAGACTGAAGGAGGACAAGCATCACGGTTTTCTGTACTCTTATCCAGGTGGTGGAATCCCCGGGCCGATAAACAATATGATCAAATATCATAATCAAATATCAAATATCAAGTCCATGGTGATATTATGCAAATTAAGGTCTAGTGCAAATCAAGGTCCATCACATTCCATGCCCATTTTTAATAGGCATTTGTAAAAATATACGAGATACTGAGACAGAGAAGAGTTTTGATGCTTGTTTTCCTTTCATGTGGACAATCCAGTCGGGCAAAGTCTGTGTCTCTGAGAGTATGATGTACCGAATGTGGTTTGATTAGAGTCTTTAGGTAAGAAGGTGCTGTTTCATGTTCCATGTTTTAAATCTGATGCGGGCAGCTACAGGGAGCCATTAAAGTGAAGGCAACAGTGGGGTGAAATGAGAGCGCAGCAGTGTTAATGTGTCATATTGTACTGGGTGTGGGTAGGCTTGAAGAGGTGGGCTCAGGTACAGTTCACTGGACTTAGACACAGCACACAGAGTGTAATTGCTAACACAGTGTCAACTGCCTCGATAAAAAAAAGTCTTATACATGCAGCTTAGTTTTTCAGGTCTGGATTCTAGTCTTTGCTGTTTCATGGTAGTTTTAAACTTCCTTAAGTCTTGTTTTTGGAGAAACATCAAACACGTACGTTTGGACGAGGTGATAAGAAAAACAGATAAAATGCATACACATAAGCTAATACGAGGAGGAAAAACAGGAAAAACTCCTTAAATGTAATGAGGAAAAAACCTTGGGATTATCAAGTCTCAAAAGGGGACTTGCTTGGGAGTCTAGATCATATATACAGCTCAAAAAAGCTATTTTAAAATGAAATATCCCATAATGAGATATCCACTATTTTTTGTGAGCTGTGTATGTAAGAAATGCATTTAATTACTGAAATAATTCAGTAATGGTCAACTTTACATGATACCCATTTCACATCACACCTATGTTTTCTGCTAATTCTCTATTTTAGCAAGTGCACTATTGAGAGATGTGTGAAATACACTGAGACATACAGTGTAGTGAAAAGAGGCTGTCTAGAGAGGGATAGAGAAATGGATGTACCAGTGGAGATAATTGTAAATTCTATGTACTGTATAGACAGTCCTTTACTACCACTAATGTCAATATATTACATTAAGTGCAAAAATATATTTTAGTTTCATATATCCACAGACACAGTTCCTTAATGTAGGACCATGTTGGCAAGATGTCTAAAGTCTTTAGAGTCAATACAGGCCATTAGTCTCGTATTAACCCTCAGTAATGATTCATGCTGTCAATTTGATGTGTATGTGCTGTTAGTCTGCCACGGCCTACTGAGTTGAATGTACTGCCATTACTATTCGTATACATGTAAAATAAAATTCTCACTTGTAGTAAATCTGAATATGGATTTTATTGTACAGAGGTATTGTAGGGTTAGAGGGTCAGCTGGCTTTCTGCTGTGGAAGATGGGAAAGACAAAGAAAGAGAAAGATCAAACCTAAATTGATAGAAATACAGAAAAGATTCTCAACCAAAACCTGAAAATGGGCTTACAAACTATTTAGTAATGAAGACCTTTTGCTGTAACAACATACTGGACCGGTCAGGATTTTTCTGTGTGTTCTCTGTTCAGACTAGACTACTGGACTTACTGTGAGCTTCTCAAGATTATAAATATTGATCAGTCTAGATGGAGCCTGTTGACAAATCCACAAACTGTGCTTTAAGCTATCAGGTTGAAGTGAAGCTTCCTCCTAAAGCAGTGCAGGATAGCACTAGGAATAGCTAATGCATCTTCCTAGCAAACAGTTTAATCAATCATATCACTTTTTATATAATGTGTCTGCTCTGTCATAAAGAGATAAAGCTTTATTGGCTAACAGGCTGTTGTAGAGACAGTAACAGAAGTCATGCACACAAACCTTCTAAAACGTAATACTATTACTCTACTGAAGTATGGAAGAGAGGTTCCATGGACCACAGTAGTTCAGTAAAGCCACTGGCTAAAAGTGCTGAGCCATGCTACAGTCATAACTATTAATAGCAGATACCAGGACACTAGTGTACAGAAGGAGGCTTAACCTTCTATGCCAATATTTTATAGGAATCGTCTAATCAATAACTGGTGTAGTAAGTGAGAAAATAAACACCAGAATGGCAAACCCACACATGGCCAAAAGTACTGGGACACAAAGCTGTGTGTGGCCAAAAGTATTAAGACAAAAAGATTCACATGGGCAAAATGGATTTATCACATTTCAAGCACTGTTGTAGTTCCTTCGGGAAATGTAGGTCTAGTTGTAAATTAGTATTAATATTGCAATTATTATTTTTTTTATCCAAAAATCATTTTAAAGATATTATAATTATACACAAGCACAAGCTGAAAATTTCCTGTAATCTGAATAAATCAGATTACATTTGAACAAAATACATTTTTTGGTGTGTTATGGACTTTAAGCTGGTAACAAGGCCTTTTATGGTTGTTAATAAATCAATAAATTAAAACTGTAGAACCCTTCTGTATGGCTGTTTTGCCATTGAAACCCCTTTTACAGTTCAATTCAGGGCTATGATGACTTTGAGCAAAGCCCTTAACTTTCGCTGTTAAGCTTACCTGTAAGTCACTGTGAATAAATACATGTGCCTTACAATGGACTGTTTATGCCTTGCACCTTGTGTCACTGGTTTTCTTGCAACCCTGACTAAGACCAAGTGGATAAGAACATGAATTAATGCATCCAGAGGTAGTTGGCTATAATAATTATGGTCATGTAGTGTATTGGTAAAAATGTATTGGCATAACCTGCCAAGTAATATTTATTTATCAGTGTGGCATGTGATATTTAATGAAACAGGCATGTCTGTTTTTATCTGTTTTTAGGTTTGTTTTTAATTCCATGGAATTATACTAGCTTTTGTTTTGGTCCTTCAGGAGCAAAAGGCTTTTTATCCTCAGGGTCCTCGAGTGAATATGGACGGGTTTATTTTTTATGTGTCAACTTGCTGTGTGCATGCATCATTTAATGTGCAATCATCTATGGGCTGCACACAACACCCAGTGATACAAAGCAAGAGCTAATTTAGTGTGAACATTTCACTGTATAATTGCCTGATCTCACAAAACAGATGATGCACAAATAATCTGGTAAGGCATTTAATATGCTTATATATGCTATGTATCTGTCTCAGAAACAGCATTGATTTAAGGATTTAGTCTGTCCTGACAGTATGGAAAACGCATACAGTATATTGTAAAACACAGTGTTTCGTACATTTACTTTGACTCTGATTTCAGTACAGACAGTTTAAATCTGACAGGCAAAAAATGTTTTGGCAGAGAGGATACCAAGCAATTTAGCATTTCTGATGTTATTTTGTCCAATTTGTCTTGCAGACAGGTCTAAAGGTATGCAGAGTACAGGGTCATTGTTGTCGTATTTTCAAATTCTGAATCCTCTACACAGTCCAATACCTGATCCCCTTTTCTTCAGCAGTCGTGCCTTTGTATTGTGTGCAGCATGTGTTTTTGCATTGCCTTGTTGAAAAATGCATGGGCATCCCTAGAAAATATTGTGTCTTGATAGAAAGATATTTTGCTCTAAGATCTCTGAATTAATGCTGCTATCACAGATGACCATTGTCAAAGGGGACTGGCACAGCTGGCACCTGGCTTTTGGTCTTGTTCCTTTTCATCTTTGGTCTGGAGCACAGAACAACCCTTTCCAAAAAGACCTGAATACTGATTTGTCTGACCACAATACATATACAGTACATATACAATACAAGCCACAATAAGTCATATCTGCTTCTGGACATGGTTAAAATGAGTTTGATTTGGGGTTGTAAACCCATCAAGCATTTGTGGGGGCACTTGAAGACAACCAAGTTAAGCTAGACAGATGTTTTGAGATTTGAGATCGTAAATTCACTGTTACATACATTCTCAGCATTACATTCAGTTAAGTTTACAAAATGTCTTTCCCCATTTATATGTTTCCCATTTTTGTTTTGTAACCTGATTAATTTAGAAGATTTAATAGTTGGGCAAGATTGTCTGGCCTGGCCTGGGTCCTTTTTGTGTGGAGTCTCCATGTCCTCCCCATTTCTGTGTGGGTTTACTCCGGGTACTCTGGTTTCCTCCCACAGTCCAAAGACATGCATGTTAGTTTAACTAGTCACTCTAAAGTTGCCCTTAGTGTTTGACTGTGTGCATAACTATGTGTGTGTGCCCTATGATGAATTGGCACCCAGTCTAGGGTTGTTCCTGCCCTTGTGCCCAGAGTTGCTGGGTGGGCACCGGCTTGCCTTGCTGCTCTGTGGAGATTAGGCAGAAGATAATGAATGAATGAATGAATGAATAAATGAATTTAATAGTTAAAAATAGAATACATTTAGTATGTACATCATCCAATATGCATATTTTGTCATATCATTTGTCATTTTGTTATATTGTCATATACTGAGCTATATTTAATATTGATAAGCATGCTTCGGATTTATCTGTTGCGATCACTTCCATAGAGAATTAGAAACTGAAAGTTTGCTTCACCATACAGCATCCAGGGCATCACTGTGCACAGTTCACACAGTACAGCTGTTCAAATATTTTGACATGTGATTGCAAACAGATACAAAGGGGCTTTTTCAGTCTGGCCAAAGGGAAAATGCAGAAAGAAGAGGACAGAGTCTGTCATTCGGCTGCTATCTCCAAATGAAAGCTTTGTCTAACATGTAGCATAGCACTGCACTTAATCTCTCTCTAACAACTCTCCAACGCAGTATAGCTTCCTTCTGGCTTTCTCCAGACACAGCACAACAAAGTCAGTCCAGTACAGCAGGGATTAAAAAGAAGCGTGGTTTCCATAGTACACTATTCTGAATTACACAGCAAGCACAGATTTACAATTAATAGGCCTGAATGAACTGCTACCAAAGTGTCTATATCAGTCATTTATATGGGGGGCATAAATTATTTTAGTAAATAAAGTAATCAAATGTCTCACTTCAGAATCAATGTAATGGATGCATGGATGTAAAATCTCATCTCGCAAGAAGACATTATCCACATCATTACACCCCGTCCTCCAGGCTGAACTGATAACTGATAAGTCAGACTGGATCTATTTATTCATGTTGTAACCACTAAATAATGCCTCAGCAGAAATTGAGATTCTTTAAACCAGAATACAGTTTTCTAGTCTGTACCAGCTCAGTATTCTGTTCTGAAGATGAAATGTGCTTCTGCTGTTGTAGCCAATCTGCCTCAACATTCACCACATGAATTCAACTGAATATAGACAACAGCATTTATTTTTAGAATTAAATGTGAAAACAACATTATAATAATTATATATTTTAGTGAAAATGTTAAAGTAAGCAGGTAAAAATGCACACTTGCAATTGTCAGGCTATTAAGAGTAAAAAGTGTAACTGTCAGATGATCAGAGGTGTATTATCTGCTTGTAATGCAACACATTATAACAAATCCCTGGACCCATGTTCT
>JAVSBV010175760.1:0-13536 GCA_033117975.1 Parotocinclus spilosoma | reverse complement strand
GCGTCGTTACCACTGATAAGAAGCTGATTCTGAACTAAAGTTGAGCGCGTTGTAGCGCATATTTAGTCAATGACATGAACACACAACAGTATATATTTGATCACTTATTTTTTGACATTTTAGGGGGAAGCTGAGCTTCCCTTGCAGTCTTAGAGCAATCGCCACTGAAACCAGAGTACCCGGAGTAAACTCACGCAGACATGGGGAGGACATGCAGACTCCACACAGAAAGGACCCAGTCCGGTCCACCTGGGATTGATCCCAGGACCTTCTTGTTGTGAGGCAGCAGTGCTACCCATCGAGCCACTGTGCTGCCCCAGAAATGTGTTGTTAGGCCATTTGCAGTAATTCCTTGATCAATATAACAAAGCATACTCAGTTTAGGATGCTAAAATATGTTTGGTTTTATTATTTAAAATTACCCATTAAAAAGCAATTTCAAGACAAATGTTAAAATTTGTACATTTTAAAATGAATATTAACTAAGTTTTTAATGTCATTTTTTTCATTAACTGTATAAGTAATGACTTTTACAGTAATGACTCCAAATGAGCACATTGCAGACATGAACACTGTTTTCTGTCCCTTGAATTCAGTCTACGGTATAACTGAAGAAACTTTGTTAAGGTGTTCTGGATGAGTAATCTTACCTTTGGCATGGCTGCAGTGAGAGGGATACCGTTTAGACAAGAATGACTTCAACCCACAGCCTGTAGTATTCACTTGAGTCAATTATAGTCTGAAAAATGTATTTGCTGCACGTATAAAACATTACACAAGACTGACATTTTAGGTCTCTTTCTTATTTACTTTAACTATAATTAACTTTTATGTTATCAACATTTACTTGTATATGATTTCTGGAATCCATTTCGGTCAAAAAAAACCTCACAACAGGGTGTAACGTCTCAAGAATGAGGCAAAAGCTTTACAGCTGATGCGCAAAACTGGTAATAGATAATAGAATTTATTTAGCTCAGATAAAGAGAAGACAACCTTGAGAATAGGGCATATAGAGTATACTGTAGGTATATGAGATCAAAGCTTAAGAGTGGCAGTAATTATACATGTTAAGGGATTGATTCTTAAATTTGTTTGTTTTATTTAACGTCGCTACTGGCACACACAAGGTTATATCAAAACCAGTAATATATACTTTAGAGCAACTAATTAACCCACCACACGTCTTTGGACTGGGGAGAAAACCGGAGTACCCGGAGTAAACCCAGGCAGACGCAAGGAGGACATGCAGACTCCTAAACAAATCTAGGAAGCAAACTATTGAGTAGTGCTTTCTTGCAGACGATTACAAAATACAAAATGCTAAAATATGATGATACTATGCTGCTATTAAATGTAAATTTAAACAAGAGAAAGTAAGTAAACATGGAATTAAATCAAGCTGTTTTGCCTCTTATTGGTACTTTTAATAAGCTAACAAACCTGCTGCTTCACAGCCTTAACAAAGTTTCATTAAGCTCTTTTGGTAGGCATCACATGACCATATTCATAGTCTTAAGTTAAATAGGGATTGAAATTAGGGATTGGGCTTTTGATTGTGTGAATGCAGCTTCCCGCTTATGACTTATCTCATTCTGTGTTCTGCTTCATGGTTTTCTCGGTTCCTATTTCTATTTTCCTTTTCTTCCAGCTTTATCCTATAAATGCCTCTGACACTGTATTCACATATGCTTGCTTGTGGGTAGTTAGTGAATACGTTTGCCTCTAAACATGTCTGTCTATGTCTACACCAGTTATGAATTTTGTGTCGGTAACAGAACCTTCATGTCCACTATGACACTGGTTAGTATTTGTTGCAGAGACTGTGCAATCTGGCTATTAATCCGAAATTCCCTTCAGAGCAATTCACTTCTATTGCATGTGTTTCACATTCTGTCATTCATCTTCCTGAGTGATATCATTGCTCAGATTGATGATTTAGGCTTGATTCCAATTATGAACACCCATCTCTTTACTATAACACGTGTTTCGGTAAATCTTTTCAGATGTGGTGTAATCCTATGTCAGTGTATAAGGCCGGGGTGTTGGTCCTTTATAACATTTGGCAGGAGATGTTTAGGTGTTATTATAATTTGTATGATTATAAGAAATCATTATGACATATTTGGATTGTCCTGTCTGTGGTATCTAAGTAACATGATATAAATAATATGATTCATTAAATTAATGAATGTACTACAGAAATATTAATTTAACACATATTTTATAACTAATAAGCAATATCTAAGCCTTTTATTCTTATCACTAGCAGTGTATAATGCAAAACCATTAACCAATAATCATAAATGTTTGGCAGTTTTACCTCTATATGAAATGTTTTTAGATATATAGGTGTGCGCCATTAAATGACCAACCAATGAAAGCCTGTTTGCTTTAATAACCAAGGTCATAACAATTATAATAAATTATAATCGGAAAACAAAATTTTTTAAGTCTTTTAACTCCTGGCATTGCAGCAGTAAATATCTGGTCACATCAACAGCTAATCAACACTCCAAATGTCCGTCATTCATGTGTGTTAGCCTACCTGACTACAAGCTTTTCTAAGTCAGTTGATCTGTTTACATTCTTTTTGTGCAAGTTACTTGTGTTTGTGTATTGCTTTCCATTTTGTATTTGTATTGCTGCTCCTAAGTGTATGCTGCTGTCCTATTGTAAGTTGTACTCATTTGTTAGTCCCCTACTACCTATATATTCTCTTTAACTTATAACTATATACAGTGTCATGTCCATTATTTGATTCTCTCAAGTGTGATGGCTTTCCCCTACACAGTGTTGTAGCAGTACAATGATGATACAATTGAGAACAAAATTATTAGCCCCCCTATGAAATTTTAAGTTATTTAAAAATTTCCCTACATCCTTTTTATATCAGAGCATGGATTTTTCAACAGAGCATTTCTAAACATACTTGTTTTCTTTGGAAAGCATACATAATTTTATTTGCATACTATAACAGAACTATATTAAAGGAAGCAAAAATCACCAGGGTCAACATTATTAGCCCCATTAAGAACTGACTTTTTGATTGAGTCATTATTGCTGTGCAATGGTGTGCTTTAACTTTATAATAATAAAAGCTTTTAAAGTCACAGCTAAGGGTTATCTCCTAATTTACACACAGTATAAAAGCTTAAACTATTTTCTGGTGTAAATAACTTTTATAAATACATTACATAAAAGACTGTGACTGTGGTAACATCCAGTCCACGACTTGTTTTATAGAACATAATGAGGACATTAAATGGTGCAAACCTGTACAGTAAATGTAACAGTATGATAGTTTAATCTAAATACAGACAAATCTGTGAAAAGCTGATCACACCAGCTGACAGGCTGAGTATAACATCATAATTCAAAGATACACAATCACATACCCCATTCAAATATCTGGGGTATTTTCAGTTTAGATCAATGAAGTCATTTTAAGGACCTGGTCCAAACAGATGATAACAAAACTGAGACTAGCCCTTATCTTAAAGCAGCATGGGAATACAACTCAAAAAGCAAATCTGTATGATAAAGTGTATATTTACCAGACATACTGAGTAGTTTCTTAATACTAAGGTTTTTTTTTCACTGAGTAATTAACAACTAGAACGTGAACTGTTATATCAATTATAATCTGTCTCAAAGTTGTTGTTATAGGATTTGGAAGCACATTTGTATTCACTTGTATTTTTTGGGTCAACGCTAAGCCCCTGTGATTTAGTCATGTTTCATTAAACGTAATGTGTTCAGATTTGACATATGGGTGAGTACTGAGGAGTTAGACTAATCCCACGATGATTTAAAAATAATTTTCTCAGGTCCATACAAGTGGCTTTTATGACTTTATGTTTCTTTGTGGTGTGTTTTCCAACTTGATTTACAAACATGCTCAATTGACAGAGTCACAGTAGACAAAATGTAGTCCGAATTGTATCATACTACTAATAATATATAATTATACAGTTCTACTCTTAAAATCAAATGTTTACATATTTCAGACATATATACAAACTTATTACTTAATAACTTAAGTATTCTTAACTTCATTGAATTATTATTATTCAATAAGCCTTTAATAAGGTAGGTGGTTGCTCAGCAATTAGAGAACTGAACTATTTACAAGAACATTAAGGGTTTAATTTGGATCACTGCTGAAACTTAGGGCCCACATATGGTGGACCTGAGGAGAGACAAGGTACTGTGGAGGACTATGAGTATCTGGGAGTACACATTGACGATAATCTAGACTGGGCTACGAACACTGACACCCTCCACAGGAAAGGCCAAAGGTTGTCTCTGTTTTCTGAGGTTCCTGAAGTCCTTCAATTTCAGCCAGACTATGCTCAGGATCTTCTGAGACTGTGGTGGAAAATACTATTCTCTATGCTGTTGCATGCTGGAGCAGCAGGCTGAGGGTTGCAGGCGACCTACAAGACCAGTGATGTTGTGGGTGTGAAGCTGGACTCACTGATGGCAGTGTCTGGGATGAAGATGCTTTTTAAGTTGCATGCCATTCTGGATAATGGCTTCCACTCACTCTACAACAATGTGACAAGTCACAGGAGCACATTCAGAAAAACACCATAGAGCACCGCAGGAGGTCATTCCTACCTGTGGCCATCAAACTCTAGAAATCTTCCCTCAGCGTGTAACACAATGGTTCATATGTTCAGTACTCTTAAGTATACTGTTCATATGAGCAATATGTGTATTTCTGCATAAATGCTATGGGCCTGTTCATGCTTACATCATTACAATGCTATTTTTTGTGGTAGAGAAAGGCAGGCTTGCACAACACAATGGATTTTGTGGTTGTATTTACTTTGTGGCTTTTGGAGTCATTTTGGGTGCGCTGCCACACAGCTCTCTCACATGCCACATAGAGTTATTTATACTGCTAAAAAAAAATCATATTTTTGTGAGAAAAAATATATCCCCTATTTTTTGTGAACTGTGTGACATGCAATGGAACATGTATAAGAATATTTTTACTGCGACAGCATGACTAGCAGTCAAGGTACATGCTGGCCAAAAGTATTGGGACACAACCCTGTAACTCACATGTCCCCAACACATTTAAAGTACTGTTGTAGTATCTGAAGGTGCTGATTCTATGTATGGTAACGGAAAACCCATTCAGTAGAAAGAGCATGAATGATGTGTTTTTCTCCCTGATTAAATTTTAAATGTTTATTCAGTGATTTGACTCGCTCCAATGCTATGGATACAGTGTGCTCATGACCTTGGTATGAGATATATTTGTCATGTTCTCTCATGTTGATGCCATGTTGACATGTATGATTTATGTCATGCCATTTTTGGCTGACTTTGCTTTGTTAAACATGTCAGTCAAAGGGATGATGTAAGACAGATGCTTCAATCCCCGCAGTGATGCTGGACTGCTCAGATTTGGAGCTAAAATTAGGAGCAGCTTAATCCTTGCAACAATTTTAAATTTGATTATTAGTGTAAATTCAACTGCTAATGTGTAGTAGGAAGATCAGAGATTTCAGTTACATTAATAAGATGAACATTTTATGCATTAACATCTTTGCTAGCTGCTTTTGTATACTTGATTTGGATAAGCACATTTTATAAAGTATACACTGTTCCCTGGAAATGTGATTAAGCTTAAGCAGACTTGCTCCACTGTCAATCATATAGATAAACCCCAGACACCTAAACTAGCTCATGTTTAGTGTTTGACGTTATGGGAAAACATTATGTAGTTCTTTATACCTACACTGAATAATGCCACAACTTGGAAACACTTTGTTCGGTTTTCACATAGTTTTGCCATTATTGTATTAATGAAGTAATCAAATAGCTGGTTTTATCTTACCGGTGAGCCGCCGAATAAATCCCTGTTCATATTTCACTGGCAGAGCTCCATACAATAAATCATTTTAAAATTATTAATGGATATGATTTAGAGTCATTTATTTTAAGTGAGTTTTAGTTTGAAATCATTTTGCCATATAATAAAAATAACTGTCAGATTAATGTCAGCAATTTGAAGTGGTTCTGATATTTGCAGTAGCAGTGGCTACAGCTGGATAAAGTATCACATTAGTTTGCAGGTCAAAAGAATTACAGAAAGAGTTACGTTAACAGTGGTGCAGTGATTTGCCCTGCTGGCTTACAGCTCAGAGATCCCCAGTTCAAACTCAATTTTGGGCTTTGCCTATGTGGAGTCTGCATATCCACCCTGTGTTTGTGTGGGTTTACTCTTGGTACTCCGGTTTTGTCCCACATTCCGAAGACATGTTAGGTTAACTGGTGTTTCCAAAGTGGTCATAGTGTATGCGTGTGAGTGTATGTGTCCTAAAATGGATTGGCGCCTTGTCTAAGGTTGTTCCTGCCTTGTTCCCTGTGCAGCTAGGCACCAGCTTACCCTGACTATGAACAAGCAGATAAGAAAATGGATGAATGGATTACATTTACATTTCCAGCATTTAGCAGACACCCTTATCCAGAGTGACTTACAACTGATACAGTCTTACAATCCAAGTAATGGTGGGTTTAGGGTCTTGCTCAAGGACCCAAATGTGGCAGCTTGGCAAAGGTGGGATTTGAACCCTGGACCTTCTGGACGTATCATTTCCTTCTGGTCCAGAGTCCAGTGTCTTAACCACTAGGCTACCACAGTCCTACTAGCAACAAATGCTTCAATATAAAGCAAATAGCTATTACAAAATGAACCACTTAATACAAACAAAAGTGGAGGGTGTAGGTAGGGTCAATAAACCATTGAGAACTCGGACTTGCACTACATTCCAAAGCTCTATTCAGTACAGAGTTTCAGATAGTGAATTAGGGAACATAATTTACAGAAATATGTAGAGTGTGAGTATGGATAGCAGGGTTTGATTGTAGTTAATAAATTGAATTAATTGTATTTATGAAGTAAGAAGTTAATTGCATAATGATTTGTCTAGAGTAAACATGCTCTAATAAAAAGAGACAGACAGACAGAGAGAAAGACAGACCGCTCCCAAATACGTCTTCGATTTTGGAGAACAGTACACAGTTTTCCGTGTTCAAGAGAATGGTTCTAGGTAAAATAAATCGATCAGTGTTTTCAGTACTGAAGCAGTATTTTTGGATTCCTAACCTTTACGCACTATTAAAGTTTCAACCACTTAACCGATATACACACTATATCCACAGCTACAATACTGTTTTACAGTTTCTTATTTAAGTTGTTCTAATATTTAATTTAACTGCTAACACTGGAAATTCTCTACTGGCAAATAAAGGCATTTCAGTCCTATTCTCTTAATGATAAACTCTTGAAACATGACGGTGCTACGGAACGATGAGCAAAGAGCTTTGCCATTAATGTTATTTATTCTTTTCAAAACCTTTCATTCCTTTCTCTTCTGGTTTTGATGTCATTGTTCTCTGCATTCTGCTAAAGGTGTATGGTTCCGTTTGGGCTCCAAGTGTATGCCTCGGTGTGACGTAATATTTGCACCTGAATTTTCCCACAGAGAGAAAAAAAATAAATGAATAATAAAAAAACTAACCTGATTTTTTCAACTTTTGCGTTTCATTTCGTCGATATATATTTGATGACTACTGCAGAAAAAGATTGTTGACGGGTTTTTTTCTACAAACCCAATAGCAGGACAGTTCCTCTGATTCTGTGATATTATAATATGGTTTATTATGTGATATCTGAAATATAACAGGGGCGGCACTGTGGTTCGGTGGGTAGCACCGTTGCCTCATAGCAAGAAAGTCCCGGGTTCGATCCCAGGGTGGAGCGGCCTGGGTCCTTTCTGTGTGGAGTCTGCATGTCTGCCCTGTGTCTGTGTGGGTTTACTCTGGGTACTCCGGTTTCCTCTCACAGTCCAAAGACATGCATGTTAGGTTAACTGATGTCTTTAAGAGAGACCCTTGGTGTATGACTGCGTGCATGACTGTGCGTGTGTGTGTCCCACCCATGGATTGGCCCACCGTCTAGGGTTGTTACTGCCATTGCGTCCCGACTGATCCTATGTACCTCACAGGCTGTTCCATGCCTTCCCCTTTCAGTGATCTCTGCTGGCTTCCCGTGTTTGACTGCTGAGCATTTACTGGTGGGATCCAAACTCTTTAGATATGGTCCTGTAACCTTTTCCATCATAATGAGCAGGAACAACTTTTTTGGTTCTCAGAAAGCTGCTCAGTTTTTCTCACTTCCAGAAATATGTTTAAATTGTGACAGATCTCTGTTCTTTAAATAGGGAACAGGGTGCCCACTTACACACGATTATCACAGCTTTGATTGAAATACTTTTTTTTTTTTTAACATTTTTTACATTTTATGTCATTTAGCACACGCCCTTATCCAAAGCGACTTACAATTCATACAATACATAAACGCCTTACAATGCAAGCAATTGTGGGTTAAGGGCCTTGCTCAGGAGAGGTGGGATTTAAACCCTTGACCTCCTGGTCGGTAGTCCAGTACCTTAACCACTAGGCCACCACAGTGCACACTGACTTGAATTTCACCTGGTAATCCTAGAGGTTCATATCCTTTTATTCTTACAATTATGTAACATTGGCTCATTTTGTTCATTAATTTAAAAACTCATTCCAGTTGTGTCATTTTTAATTGTGGATTCTCTTGAAATGTTTTCAGGATGTAAACATCATATACAGTACTGTGCAAAGGTATTAATCCACCATTATATTACTCTGTTGTAGCAAGGGTAGAAGACAGCGTGTATTTCTATAATCAGCCTCCTTATTATCGTACAACCAGGAAGCCCACAAAATTTGTAGGCAGTATTAAAAATATTTTTAAAACCAGCTTCTATAAGATATAATCACATTTAAACAATAGCAGCACATGGCTTCATTGGGATTCCAAACTTACCCTTTTAACAATCAATTCAGAATCGTAGCAACAAACCAGAACTTTTCACAGTTCCCAAAGAGTGGAATGAAAGTCAGTAAAAAAAACTATGGAGTGACAAATTCAAGCATGACAACATGTGACTTGGCCATTATATCATTGCAAAAACAACAAATCCACAATGGTGGCCTGAGACTTTTGCACAGCACTATATATACAGTACACAGAAACCTTTTCCCAAGGCTTAGCAAACATCCGAGCACCACTGTACATACATTTTCCTGTGATTGTCCTGTTTTACAACATGCCTTCAGGTTCTCACCGAGAGTAACATAAAAAGCTGCAGGACTGCAGGTTCATTTGTTTTTGGGTTTTTTTTGTTTTATGTCTGGGTGTGCAGATGGTTGTGAGCATTGTTCAGACCTGTTTCTTGTCCACCCACTTTTCAGGCCTAATATCATGCCCACCTTTTTCTTCCTTACTGCATGTACCGTACGTTACTGGATTACGCTTTTTAATGGTAAATCTGCATATATGGCCATGATGGTCACGTTTTTGAACAGAACCTCACCCCACACATTCCCACACTCCCCTCTGGCTTTCCACATTCTTGTTGATATTAACTAAGTTTCCCCAGTGTCATGCCCTATGTTCCCAGCACCCAGTTTAACATAGCAGGAGTGTATTAATAAATCTGTGCCCACCCCCCTACCAAATCCTCTCTCCTTCTGCATCTCTCTCTTCCTCTCTCACAAAGCTTTTTCACTGACCCTGTGCCAGTGCTAGTAAGCAGGGTAACCAATAGGAACCAAAAACCATGTTACCCACGCCATCACCACGAGATCTGGTATGGGAATTGACTAATGCATTATGTAAACAAACAGTGGAAAAAAAACAGAAGGACAACATTGAAAAGGAGAATAAAGTAACCAAAGTACCATTACAAATACAGCTTAAGTGGTGAGTTAACAGCAGACGAGAAGAGTCCCCAAAAAAACCAAGAGGGGAAAAGTCAAATCAGTAAAGAGGAACATTTTACTAGAGAGTTGATAAATGCCACTAAAAATAGAGCTACAAGACATTTGTGCCAAATTTCCGCACGTAAAGATGTATAACTTGGTGTAAAGTACACAGTACCTGGACCCTGAGCAATGGGGACAGAGTCATCTGTTCAAATAATATAACTTTAACAACACTTCCTATATTTGAATGGCTTATGTTTGAAGGAAGCTATCAACTCATAATCCTATAACAATGCATACAATGCATCCCATAATAAGGCAGACAACTCATGTACAACATCAGGACAATGATTGCTTCAGATGGTCATGTTGTTGCCAGTAAATACAAAATGCATCCATCTGATAAATTTCCTCTCTTTTTAATGCCTGAGGTTTTATAAATTCTGATTGGATATTAAAAGCTGTCTTATATATATGCAATTCACATCTGAATTACGGAAAATTTGTATGCGCAAACCCTTGTTACGCCTGCTGACAGAAAAGAGAATTGCATCTTGAAAGGCATTTAAAAAAATTGTAACATCAGTGCAACCTGGTTTTTTTTTTTGGGGGGGTGGGGGGGGGGTCATGTGTTCCTGGATGATGATTCACCCATGCGCATGCTTAAAATTGGTTAAGTGTGGTTTGGTGAACATAAAGTAAGTAAATCACCACCCACGACCTCATGGATCACCAGATTTTTTACATCGCTTCATAGGAGGTTTGGAGTACAGTAATACCGCTGCCTCATAGCAAGAAAGTCCCAGGTTCAATCACAGGGTGGAGCGGAGTGGAGTGTGTGGAGTCTGCATGTCCTCCACGTGTCTGCGTGGGTTTACTCCGGGTACTTCTGTTTCCTCTCACAGTCCAAAGACATGCATGTTAGGTTAATTGGGGGCTCTAAAGTGTCCTTATTTTGTAACTGCGTGTGTGTGTGTGTGTGTGTGCCCTACGATACATTGGTACCTGGTACAGGCCCCATGTCAATTAAGCGAAATATAATGAATGAATGAATGAAACTATGGCCAATGTGTATGCAATATTAAAAATAGTCCAAATAAAACATCTTTTATAGGCTACATTGGCAATAATTACTGTGACCTCCCCTTACACTGAATTGGGATGCCAAGTGGACTCCTCTACAGTCTGAAGAAGCTTAATCAGGAATGATCTCAAAAGGCTAGCAGCCAAGGAACCACTTTATTAAAGCTTAGGAAGAAAAAGTTGGAACAAGTATCTCCAAAAGTCATCGTATTATGAATTGACCAATTCAGTCTGAAATTTCGACAAAAAATATTATATATGGTCATGCCACCATTGTCAAAACAATAAATCTAATGGTGACCTAAAACTTTTGCACAGTACTGTACTTATGTCTCAATCTATTCATTCTAAGGAACATCTGCCACAAAGTTGACATGTAAAAAAAAACCCACCATTAAGTCTGCTGAGCTGCAAGACCAACCATTGAGAACTAAAAATGTCCTATGTGTAATAAAATGAAATAAGCTCTGATTATACGTATTAAGCCTCGCCCAGGCCGAGCTGGATGTGTATTTTAAAGCAGTGCAAACAGGACAGGGGAAAGCTTTCTTTAAAAAGGCTTGTAAGGTTACCTTGTTTCCGAAGCTTCATTAAACTCTGTGAACTCTATTTCAGCCTGGACAGTTTTTTCTCTCATGGAAAAGAGTTTAATCTTTTAGTTTCATCTAAAAGCTTCTGTAGATACAATTAACACAATAGCTTTTTTTTCTACTTTAATCATCCAGGCAGTATTGAGTGACGCCTTGATTTCCATGCTCATGTTCTCTCCAATGTGAGTAACATTAAAAAAGCTACAGGACTGCAAGCTTGTTTGTTTTTATTATGTCTGGGTGTGCAGATGGTCGTGAGGAGTGTTCAGACCTGCGCTCGCCCACCCACTCTGATCTAGCGGCGCTAGACACACTCCCTTACACATGATCAAACTCCTTATTATGGTATCAGTCATTGGTGTGTGGGATTAATCAGGTCGGCATTCCACAGGTGAAACGGCTTGAATTATACTGAAGAGGAATTTTGGCTTGAATAAGTTCAATCATAGCAGAAAATACAGTAAAAAAAACAGCGATCAGTAAATGAAAACCAATTCGTATCTGGCAGGACTAACATTTTTGTTTAAACTGTGTAAGTTCACACAGGTGCAATTTAGAGAATATTAGAGGGATGCCAACTGTTTGATTTAAATATGCTCTAGATTTTACAGCTTGTCCTAAAACTAATAAAACACTCAGTTACAATATATATATATATATTGTATATTTGATTTTGTCAAATATCGGACCGATACAGAATATCGGATCAGTACAGCCCTACTTAGAAAATAAGGACCATTGGAACTTCATCTTAGATCATCATACTGTAGATCAACAATTTTTTTACAATTCTATACTTTTTCTACAGTTTTGTCAGCATATTCCTACCTATTTTCATGCATAATTGCAGTTTATATGCAGGGTTTAACAAAGTGGAAGCATTAAATGCTTTCTGAATAAAAGTAAAGATGCATAAAAACATGTCATGTTTCATTTGTATAACTGTAAAAAGTATAACTGAAAAGCCTTGTGTGACACCAATAGAAAGCATGCAGGTATGCAACATGTTGTTGGTATGATGGACAGGCTGTATACTGATAAAGTTTCACACCAGTACATCTGTAACCATCACGGTCACAGTGCTTTTTGGTTTGTTTGGGGTTTTATATTATGTACTTGCATTATCACTCCAGGCCTCCAGGGGGGCAGTAGCAAAGGCTAACAGGTGCACAGGAACAGGAAGTAGTTGAGCGTTTGTTGGACAGCATGTACACTCTCCTGGGCCTACCTGATTCCTTTAACCAGTAAGAATTTTGTTTCTTTTGCTGCTGTGATTATTGGTTTCTTACATCTTTACATTTAACTATTTGCAAAGTTTGTTGTTGTGTTAACTACTAGCATCCCTAATGAAAAAAACAGACCAACATGATGCTGAATTTGGTGGTGACCAGTGTTTGTTGTGTTTTGAACATGTTTTTGCTGGGGATGCTGGTGACTAGCAAATACAAGATGAACAACAAAACCAGAAAGATCATACTGGGCATCCACTGGGATCTGATGTTGGTCAATGCTATTTTTTCAGCAGGGATGCTACGTCAGTAAACAATTTGGGGTTTTCTTTGTTTGTTCATGGTTTTGATTCTGTTCAGCTAAAGTGGTTATTTTGTTAGGAGGAGACTTCTAAGCCAGCTATATATCTCCAGCTGTATGGTTCTGGGTCTGGTTCTACATCTCATCCTACTGGATTTTTGGCTCTTGATGGATTGTGATAAACATGATGTCCCAATTCATCCATCAGCCTTCATATTGTCCGGACAATCGGTCAGCTGTTTCTACGAGTACCGGTGAGTGTGTTCCTTTATGGTTTCTGGAGACTCACCTCACAGACTTTGAGTTTTGAAAGCAACGGACTAAGCCTGTCATACATAACCATTTGTATACACACACACACACACACATATACATATACATATACATATACATATATATATATATATATATATATATATATACATACATACATACATATACAGTGCATCCGGAAAGTATTCACAGCGCTTTACTTTTTCCACATTTTGTTACGTTACAGCCTTATTCCAAA